>JAHWFP010136326.1:0-22066 GCA_023313725.1 Lithobius niger | reverse complement strand
GGTGTGCTAACTAGAAAAGTTAGACTTAGAAAATTTTGGGTCGTCATTGTGGACCACCGTGTATTCATCCCTTAAAAGCCCCTAAAAGTCCCCAATTAAAGTCTGTAAAGAGGCCCCCCCCTCTAAAGCTACAATATCCCCCGAGGTTCACCCTCTGCAAGGATGAGAAATTGTTCCACGTTAAACCACGGAAAGGGAACTAACCAGATTAATTTATTTATGTTTTGGATTACATTTTATTGGTTTTTAAGAAATTAAAAAAGTGGAAAACCGCGTAAAGCTGAACAATTTCACCTCAAGCCCCCTCTGCATTCCCACCATTATGTGCCCCCCCCTGCTTCTGTTCTTTTAGATCAACCAACCAACTTAGAAAATTTTCAACTAAACTCTAATAATCAACATTATTGAAGCAATATTATGTTTAAACATTAGATCTACTCACAAGCACTAAGTATTATTACTAAAATTACAATAAAAAATAATAATAAATTGTAAAATAGATACTTGCTGTTTGATAAACGTTGCTCCAAGATTGCTCTAGATTGCTCATGTTTGTTAGTAAAAAAAAATCCTAATTTTATCTCCTGTCAAAGAATAACTAATTTATCCGAGCTAGGGAGACAGTTGTTAGTAAAAAAAATATAATTTTATCTCCTGTCAAAGAATATCTAATATATCCGAGCTAGGGAGACACTTGTTAGGAAAAAAACTAATTTTATCTCCTGTCAAAGAATATCTTAATATCTTCGAGCTAGGGAGACCGAGTATTCTCCTGGAGTATTCATTTGGAACACAGAAAATCTCAGTTTATATACCCATTTTGCTGACCTCATTACCAAGTAAATCTAGTTTAAATTTCACAATCCAAAATGGCTACTAGGAAGTTTCCATACACCTCAAAAGCGTTCATTTCCCGGTCTCATTTTTCAAACAGGTCCCGGGGGCTATTGACCTGGATAAGCCCTATAAAAGTTGGGTTTGTCGGGTTTGTCGAGCATATGCCAAACTAATTTTGACGGGTGAAGCACAGCCAGCAGAGCAGGTAAACATTTATTCTTACATAGAAAACTCTGGCATTTCTGCAATTAAGTAATCACACAGCACGTAATAGTAAAAAAATCTGCAGGGTGATAAATATCCTATTTTTGACGAAATTCCGACTTTTTAAACAAATGTTTTAAGATCGAATTTGTTTTATTATGTTAGAGTTTTGTTTATGTTAGTAAAAGTGAAAGTCTTCCAATGCAAAGGTTAAGACGTATTCAAGGCTTCATTTTGACCTAGATACCTCATTGTGCACCTTGCAAAGAGGCAGGGAGCACTGAAATGTATAAGTCATAATCTGGATTGGGCCACCATCACACTTTTAGTGTTGCACGGTAATTTGTTACACATGGCATTGACAGTAAAACAAATTACGGTATCAGTATCGTACCTTTTCTAGCACCACGGTATTACTGTAGCAGCATTATTACCATGATTGAGGTGCCAACGACCATTCACAAACCAGCTCTGTTCTCTTTTTGTGTTTGGATGGCAGTAATTGTTTTAACTAAATCGCAAAGTAGGCGCAGGTATGGATGTGCGAAATTCACACGAGCGAGTGAAATCCGATTCCACTGCTGAGAGAGGGAAGGGGAGGGATCAGCTTTCAGTAACAAGCGTCTCCCGAGTGTGTTTGTGGTCATTGTCAGAGCGTCCCATCTCTCTAGGCCTACGTAAATATCGGTTAGTGTTTCTTGGCACCCCTTGGGCTTTCATTCACGGTTGACGAGACTGTTAGCGCTACATGCCAATGTACGTCGGCACTTCGCCGATAGTTGCAGGGTGCACTGCGCACCCCAGGAGAGAGAACTCAACCATTAAGCCATTGAATTATCTGTCCCATGTAAATTAAGTTTTGATTAGTAAATTCACATTTTACCAAACTTTTTCCCGACCTTATTCTGTAGAATTTTGTGTCCCTCAAACGTTTTGTCATTCTTCTCCCCCCCCCCCCCAAAAAAAAAATGCTATTTAGGAAAAAATTAACTCTATTGTCATATTCAGAATTGGCGCCCGTTTTTTTTAATATAGCAATATCGCTAATTTTTTCCGAAATATGGACTTTTCCTGGAATCTCAAATTTTTGGTTTTTAACCTCAATTCCTGGCTGTCAGTCTATTCAGTAAAAAGTGTATACCAGGTCACCGGTCTTTTAAGGTCATTGACAAACCATTTCCACTATGCAGTAAAAGTGAAAGTATGCCAGCAGGTCATTGGCCTTTTGAGGTTGTGACAAAGCAAACACTAATTTATTCCTCCAGTTTTCCACTATGCACTACGTTTCTTTTGTTTTCTCATTAAGAAAACTTGTTCAACTTTTATTATAAACATGAAGATATTGGTTTTTGGTTAAGAGAAATGTTGCCCATTTTAAAAATAAGCACACGGTGACAACACCACCATTTAGAAAACAAAAACCTGCAAAATAATAAGGAGGACGCAACAAGACAGTTACACGCCGAAAAAATGCTCCCCAAATATAACTTTTTTTACAAACCGCAAAAAAATATTAGAAACCCCCATCTGCAGAAAGGAAGGAAGGGGGCAGCAGGAGGGACTGGGGGGCTGTTCAAAACGGCTTGTTTTCCACCATTTTATCTGCTACTGTTTTATAATGGTATAACACTTACATCATTATGGTAAAAAAAAACATGATTTAGTGAAGGCACAGAAACCATAGCAATGAAAGTGGGTTGTTTTGCACTACGATTAAACTGCATTTTTATTTTCGTAAAACCAAGACATCATTCGTGGGAAAACTGCAGTTTTATGTAGGTAGACCAACCAAGGATCACTTTCTTCCCCTCATTTTTTTTTCTTGATTTTTTTAGGTTGTAGCGCATGACAGTTAACCACGATTTAATCAAGGTGCAGAACCCAAAGGTACCAAGGTTAGATTGTTTTGCACCTTCGTTTAATAGCATTTATATTTTGGTTAAGTATGTTATAACTATTGGATAATAATTTTATGAAGGCAGACCAATCTAGGATGCATAGGTTATTTATTCACCTCATTTTTATTCTTGGTAATAAAACATTGCAACACTTGCATAATCGTAATCTATTTAACCATGATTTAACGAAGGTGCAGATACCAAGGATACAAAGATTGAGTTTGTAGTGACTCATCCTGCCTCAGCTCCTACCAACATCAATATTGGATGACCAGATGCTGGGACTGATCTTGATTCCCTGAGCTGAGCTTGGATCTAAGTGTGCCCTGCCTCTATTATTAAACTCACTCACTGTATTGTTATGTATTCTGAACTCGCATCAATTGTTAAGCATGTGCATTGCCTACCCAACGTATTGTTAGTTTATGTAATCACAATAATAATACATTCCATCCCAGTCTTCCGTAATAGTAAGTAATCTTTGGCTTCTTAACTAGACATTTGTTATTCCTCCCCAATTTCTCCAGTCCTCCTCACTTCAGTCATCATGTCCCTTTTATTCATTTTTATTCAACCATCACATCAGTAATTAATAATATCTTGTTTGGTAAAGTCGTGGCAGGCGAAGCTATGTATAAAATCTTGCATTGAACATCAAATATTGAACCCAACCAAATGTCTTATTAATTATTAAGTTTCGTACATTGAACCATCCCCACACCTTAGTTTTATCACGTCAGGGTCGACCACTCCCCCAAACCTCTACATTTTTGGTGCATCGGCTGGGAATCAAACCCGGGCCACCCGCGTGGCAGGCGACTATTCTACCACTGAACCACCGATGCACCGATGTTTTGCTTCATGGTTTAATAGTGTTTATATTTTGGTTAAACCATGACCACACCATGGTATTATTAATGGGATAACTGTAGTTTTATATAGGTAAACGAACAAAAGAAAACGTATTCTTCACCTCGTTTTTATCCTAGTTTTAAAACAGTGAAACGCACGCATAATTATGTCAGTAACCATGATTTAATCAAGGCGCAGAAACCAAGGATACCAGGGTTAGGTTGTTTTGCTCCATGGTTTAATTGAATTTATATTTTGGTTAATCAACAGTGGGATAATAGCGGTTTTATGAGGACTGACTAATCGAGGATATATCAGTTTCATATTTTGGTACTGTATTTGATCTTGTTTTTTATACCGGTAAAAACATTGCGCAATTATGGTAGGTAACCATGATTTAATCAAGGTGGAGATACCATGGTCGGGTTGTGTTGCTCCATGGTTAAACTGTATGTATGTTTTGGTTAAAATGTTATTAAGAGTGGGATAAGACGCTTTATTAAGGTATCGAACCAAGGATGTATTAAGGTTTTAAATTACGATACTTCATTTAATCTTGATTTTACAATGGTAAAAACAACAGTATAATATAGTAGTTAACCATAATAAAATCAAGGAACAGAAACCAGGGACTCCAAGGTTGGGTTATTTTCCCCATGGTTAAACTGTATTTTTATTTTGGTTAACCATGTTATTAACTATGACGTAACGACAATTATACAGGGTGTTCGGAAATTGGTGTCAAATATTTTGAGGGTCCGCTGTGTGATCAAAGATAAGAAGAAAAAGTCCTATAAACATGGGTCCCGAAATGCACCAGTCTTTAGTTACAGCCCCCCCCCCCAGGTTTGGGGTAAACAGTTCTTAAATACCTCGTAATGATTCACCGTTTCCATTACAAACTCAGGATATGTGCCATATCATACCTGGTATTTCAGTACTTCATAATACAGTATTGGGTCGCACAACTTATCAGAGGGAGAGGTAATTTTCTTATGGGGGGGGGAATCAAACGTGGGGGAAGAGAGGAGTAACTGCTTTGGTCTTGTACTTTAATGAAACAAATTGTACATACCAGAAAAAACACATCGTATCACATTACTGTGTGATTGAAAACAATCGAGAAATGAAACAATTAAGTAAACAGAAGATGGCTACTCAAAGTTTTACTGAGTATCATTGCATTTGCGGCTCTGCTGCAATTAACTGCAATACGCATCCGCAAAAGACCTCCTCTCCAGAACATTCTGTGACAAGCAACTCAGAAAGATAAATACGACGGAAAACAAACTAAACGTAAGCGTTTTATCATAGTAGGTGCTCAAAATGACCCCCCTCTGCCTCGATGCAGTTCCGAAGCCGCTGCGCCATGGACCGACAAACCCGTTCAAAGATTCCAGGGGTTGTGCGAATCTGGTTGCATCCATCCACAATCCTTTGGCGAAGTACATCAGCATTGGGAATTGGTGTACTGTACACGAGTGACTTTAAGTGTCCCCAAAGATAAAAGTCTAACGGGTTTAAGTCCGGAGATCTAGCAGGCCATGCTATTGGGCCTGCACGTCCAATCCATCTGACAGGAAAGCTTCCATCACGGTAATGTCGGGCCAAAAGGCTGAAGTGAGCAGGTGCACCATCGTGCATAAGCCACATTCGTGTCCTGACTGCCAGGGGAACGTCTTCCAGTAGTTGGGGCAAGTCATACTGGAGGGAATGGAGGTAGGTTTCTCCATTTAGGCGTCGAGGTAGAAAAAAAGGCCCTACCAAATGATCACCAACAATTCCAGCCTAAACGTTTAGACTAAATTGTTGTTGATGTCTAGATTGTTGTACCTCGTGCGGATTTGCATGGTCCCAAAGATGGTTGTTGTGATAGTTGAATATGCCATCACGTGTGAAGCCAGCCTCATCTGTAAACAGGATAGACGGCAGGAAATGAGCCTCTGCTCCACATTCATGATTCAGTCGCACACATAACGCTCGTCGTGGTGGAAGGTCGCCCTCGCCAAGACCTTGGACACGTTGCAAATGGTAGGGGTATAGCAGGTTATGATGCAAAATGTCCCAAATCGTCGAATTACTGACACCCTCTCTGCGTGCAATGCGTCGTGTGCTATCCGATGGATTTTCTGCTATGTGCTGGAGAACTCTGTCTTTTAAGCCAACAGTTCGCACAGTTCTGGGTCTTCCAGCATCCGATGTCCGTCTCCCAAATGAGCCTGTTTCCCGTAAGCGCTGGAGGATACGACTGAACGTTCTAGCACATGGCAAATTCCTGTCTGGATACCTTTGAGCGTAGAGACGTCGTGCTTCCAATGCATTTCCATCTGCAAGACCATACATGTAGTGCATGTCTGCCAGTTCGATGTCTGGATACTCCATACTTAGGGAAGAGAACTACCGAACAGTAAACGTGAACAAAGGATCACAATGTCACCTTTAGATTTAAGTCATCAAGTGATTTAACAAACCCCTGTATTAACAAGAAGTCGTCTGTCAACCCCGAAATGTGGACTCTCCAAATGGTGTTCAAGGTCACCTTGTACAGATATGCGAATGTTCAATTTGAATTTGTGATTACAGTACTTTTTTGCATCACAAACGTTGTTGTTTTTGTCAATAAATGTTATTACATTCTGGAAGGGAGATCGTAACAGGGGGATAGCAACTAATGAATGGCAGAGCTTGCCCGCTGTAATGTAACTTTTAAGACTTCTAAGTTATTGTTTTTTAGAAGTTGGGTTTTCAAGGATTTTTGTCTTTAACACTTAAAACTACAAAGAATCTGAGGGAGATTTACCTCCAAATCAAAACCATGTTTATGCCATGATTTTTGTGGAAGCTGGAGCGTTAGACAAAGGCAACAAACAAACAAACAAATAAGCAACCAAATTCAAATGTGTGGGTTGAGTACAGTAATGTTGTTCTCGTCGCTTCGGCCAATGAAACAAGTGATCATCCGAATTCTAAGGATTCCCCCACTTTTACGTTTTAAGCTTCTTTGCTTGAAGAGTAGAAAACAAACACATTAAATCCCTCACTTTTAATGGCGAGGATACCCGATTGATAATGTTTGGTGCTCTCCACAGAGATGTACGTACAGTAGTTTTTTTTTGGAGGGGGGGGGGCACAAACTTGGAAAACGATGTAACCTACTTGGTCTTTACACGTAATGAAAGAAAGTACAGTACTACTTTCGATTGTTTTTAATCACACGATGTGTTTTTTCTACAATTTGTTTCATTGATTACCCCCCCCCCATAAGAAAATTACCTCTCCCTCTGATAAGTTGTGCAACCCAATACTGTATTATGAAGTACTGAAATACCAGGTATGATATGGCACATCTCCTGAGTTTGGAATGGAAACGGTGAATCATTACGAGGTATTTGAGAACTGTTTACCCCAAACCTGGGGGGGGGGGGGTTGTAACTAAAGACTGGTGCATTTCCCGACCCATGTTTATAGGACTTTTTCTTCTTATCTTTGATCACACAGCGGACCATCAAAATATTTGACACCAATTTCCGAACACCCTGTATATTGGTAGACCAACGAAGGTATATTATGGGTTCATGTTTTCTTGCCGCATTTAATTTGGTTTTATAACTTAAAACTCGCGACCCCTTGGTCTGAGTGACCATAATATGGTTACGTTTAAACTTCATACCACATTTTCACCTATTTCTACTCCACACACTTTTCGAATGGTGATTCACTATGATAAGTTGAAATCACGCCTGGGTGAGGTTGATTGGGATAAAATGTGCGGACTGCTCCATAAATGAGTCGTGGAATGTATTGTTCCATTTTGCATCATGAGGTTGCTTTTTGCAGCTCTCCTAGAAAGGTGGTAAAAGGTACGGCACCATGCATTCGTCTTCCATGTGCTATCAGGAAACTCGGAAATCGTAAACTTAAACTGTGGTACTGTTACAAGGCAAATAAAACTGCATCAAATTTAATTATATATAACAAATGCAGAAAAGCTTATGCAATGAATCTAAAAAAAACTGGCACAGTACATATGAAAAAAAAAGGTTATCGCCGAGGGAAATGCGACCTCCCTATTCAGATTTTTTCGTGCAAAGACTGGTAATTGCAGATCTATTCCACCATTTAAAGTTAGTCTATACTCTCTGACACTACAGACAAGGCAAACCTTTTAAACTCACTTTTTGCAAAAAATGCTGTGGTGGATAATCAAAAAAAAATCCTTTTATTAACTCATCAAACTGATAGACCTCCAAGTTGCAAAAATGTCCTCTTCACACCTTCGAATGTTCTTTCTGCTTTAACTGGCGTCAAACTTAGCCTTGCCATTGGGCCGGACGGATTTTCTGCTTACTTCTATAAACAGATTGGCCCTTTGATTAATGTTCCTCTTGCTCTCATTTTCTCGATATCCATGAAATCTTCTTCTGTACCTGAAATTTGGAGTACAGCCAACGTGACGCCCGTCTTTAAGAAAGGAAATGCAGCTGACCCCACAAATTATCGACCTATTTCCCTCACTGTGGTGCCGTGCAAATTAATGGAAACAATAATTCGTACGCACATGATGTACCACATAGTAAGCCACGACCTCATCAAACATGACCAGCACGGTTTTCTACCGGGTCACTTGTTACTTGCACTGGACAAGTGGACCAGTGCCCTTGATATTGGCATCTCAACTGACGTAATCCAAAAAGCCTTCGAGTCCGTGGTACATGAGAAACTTTTTTAAAAGCTTTCCCACTGCGGATTCAGTGAAAACTTTTAAATTGGATCCGTGCGTTTGTTAAAAACCGTACGCAACGTGTTATTGGGGAATGTTGTTCTTCCCTGGCCCATATAATTAGCGGGGTCCCCCAGGGTTCCGTTCTTACCCACTTTTATTCATTCTGTTCCTAAATGATCTATCCTGTAATTCAAACAATGCTGAACAGGAAATGTTTGCTGAAGATTTAAACCCTTTATTCGGCGGTGGTTGACGAATATGACAATTTGGCACTAAATATCGAAATTGAGTACTTTCTAACTGGGCAATCAGTTGGCAATTGCCGATCTCTTACAATAAATGCACGAGTTTCCATATTGGAAAAAAAAATCAGTGTTTTACATACACTCTCAGTAATGGATCACTACCAAATGTAAATCTTGTAAAAGACCTTGTGTTTGGTTCACAAGAGACCTGAAATCGTCGGTCCATTGTGCCCCATTGTCTCTATGGCAAATCGCCAGTCGGCCATTGTCCGGATTTGTTTCACTACGGGTGATGTCTATACAATGTTCTGGGCTTTCAAGGTCTACGTGAGATTGCTGTTGGGAGTACGCGAGCCAGGTGCGGTCTCCACATCTCCTCAAAGATATTGATCTCATGGAGTCAGTGCAACGGCACTTTACTGAAATTGCCTGGTTTACGTAATACGAGTTACCCCAACGACTAAAGATTTTAAAAATTGACTCCTTGTAACTTCGCCGGTTAAAGGCTGATCTTGTCCTGGTTTGTAAGGCAGTCCATGGCATGCTGGGTGTGGATCTTCCTTTTTTTGATTTTATCCTGAACACAGGATGCGGGGTCACTGTTTTAAATTGGTTACCCAGCAATCTAGACTAAATTGTCGGCGGTTTTTCTTTTCTGTAAGGGTGATCCCCGCATGGAATTCCCTAAAAGATGAAACTGTCTCAGCTGGGCAACTTGGTATTTTTAGGCGGTTGCTTGACCTTGAAATTTTGACTCCATTTCTGCTAAGACCTGCTTTCGTGATATGAACTGTATTTTTACTTACTTATGTTAAATTGTAGGTATTTTACTATTCTTCAGGAAAGCTGTAAGTGGTACTAGCGACACTTGTTTGACCTGTTTGCTTGTGCAAACGAAGTTTTTATTATTATTATTATTATTATTATTATGATAATGAACCATGATTTAATCATGGTACAGAAACCATGGATGCTGAGTTTGAGTGTTTTTCCTCCACACGTAAACCATATTTATAGTTACATTAAATAGCTGTATGAACAGAGGCCAACTACAGTTTATGTGTAGACAATAACTATGAAATAATATTAGTATTATGTAGATATTGCTATGATCTAATTATGGTTACTTACCATGGATTAATGAAGGTTAAGAAACTTTTGTGTATTATGCATTCTATCTGGTGGTGAAGTTCTTGAACGTTGGCAATACCATAGTAATATTAAGCTGCATAACGCCCTTTGGGTAACCATGCTTTCATCCAAGGCTGGACTGAGGCTGAACCATGGTTGAAATCACTTTGGGTTAGTTAAACCATGGTTACCATAGTTTTAGCTGGCGAAACATTGGTTTTATTAGCTTGAATCTTTGCTGGAGAAATATTAGATGTTTAATTTCTCGAAGGGGGGGGGGGGTGAGTTTGCTCACACTATCAGATTCATTTCGAGTTCCAGCCTGAAACAAGGGTTTCGAATTCCAGACTAAATCGGAAGGTGGCGTGACTGGAGCGGAAATTGAATGTCCTTGACGTCACCAACTGGAACACGTGACTTATTTCATCGCGATGTTTCTTAATTCTGCCATCTGAGAGTTACACATTACACCGCATTTTGGAATCCAGCGATTTTATAACCGCACTTTGCCGTAGAGTTTCTGCTGTCGGCCAAATATCTCGCACATAAACCGTTGAGTTTATTGCGTACGGTATTTCTAATTGCTTATGACGTGTGGGCTTTAGCATAGTGTCTTGCATTCTTCGAACACAGTCGTCAGTAGAAGGTACCAGTCAGGAGAGCCTCTTTGTAGCATTACGTTTTAGTAGCAGATAGGAAGGCGACATGTTGGTCAATGTGTTTGGGATATTTCGCGACTGTATTAGGAAATTACTAACAGCCATTTCTATTGAAAGGCCTTGTTTTACACTTGATTTTAGAGAACGTTTCAGCGATTTTACAGTTCCCTCACTACTCAAAAAGACTTGAATTGGTTAATTTAAGATAATTCAACTTGAATGAAAATCCTAATTAAACCCAATTAATCACCAAGTTTAAATCTAGTTTAATCTTATTTTGAAGTTGCCTTTCTTAATTAAGTTTTCCCATGCAAATGTATCTCCAACAATTGCCCAGTAAATCACACTTGTAATGGTGGCACAAATTAGAATGTAACTTAAATTGACGCTATTTGCCTCACAAATTTTCAAATTTAACTTGTAAATGTCACCTGATAACTGTACATTGCTTGTAATTACACAAAATTTGCCTTTGTCTGTACCTTTTATGCACTCTAGTGCACGAAAATGCTACTAGGATCGAGACAGCTCTGTCACCTTTATTCCCAGCACTAATGAATTAATAAAATAAACCTAAAATTGTGAGTTTAACTTTCTACCCAATCGTACCCTGGCAGCAGCATCACCTGCCTTCACACAGATAGGAGGCTCGCATATCATTCTATCTATTTGAGTGACGTTAAAATCTTCATTATAACTCAGCTAAATATATGTATTACAACCTTTACTTAGTTGCCACAGTAACAAGCATTTAAAATACTGCATTAAATCATACTTTGACCATTCGCTAAGCCCAGGGTTATTCTAGCAATTAGTTGGAACAATTTGACTTGTAAACCTTGACGTAACCCGACCACTACATGGTTAAACATTCCGTTTTACGGGTTTTCAACTCAGTTAATCTGCGAGTATAAACTTTGCAAATTGCTATAAGCTGTCAATATTTCATTGTAAATCTTAACGATTTTTTCACCATTTAAATTGTGTTTTTGAATTTTTGCAGGAGGTACAGATGTATGACAAGATTTAGATTAGGTGTTTGAATAATATCCCCGTAATGTGTGGTGCAGTGGGAACCCGGACCACTGCACTGTGACTGAGGTTGGCACTAATGACCAAGTTGTCAACGTGCTTTAAGCCTCAATCGCCCCCCCATTTAAATTGCTTAACCAATATAATATATTCTGTTTGCTTTCATAGGCTTCAAAAATTGCCTAATTTGTATTGCTGTATCAATTTTTTTTGCTGCTATTAAATTTTACACCAAATGACTTTAAATTGTCACTAATTTAAGCACACAGTACTCTAAACTTTTTGCCGCTAGTTCTCATTGGTTAACACAGTAATTTGTTCTTTTAACTTAATTTAACTCCCCATACGTTGTTTCATGCCACAGCTAGCTTAACTTTCTGCAAGCAGAGGTAATGCTTGCGGATAAACCGCTATGAGTAAGCTTGATTCTACTTTTCCCCTGCAAGAAACAACATGCAGTCCTTAATCTATAGCTTGAAACGTCCCACACCCACTCCCAGTTACAGTATCCACGGCTCTTGTAAGAACAGTTCGGCTTCAAGTGTTCAAACCATGCATCACCACAGTAAATCTTTGCCCTAAGGTGGGAGAATCGTTTTCTCTCCCCGAGGGCACCAAATACCTCAATGGCTACCAGTCCAGAAGAAAACGTTCCCGAGGAACCTCACCGACCAGCAGTTCCCAAGGGCGTTCCTATCTCTTGATGGCAGCATACTACAGAAACCCATCAGCCAGTCCTGCAGTAAAAGCGGGTCTCCCGCTAACTAGGACACGAGTTTTAAATGAAGAACTAATCTTTACATTTTTTATGCTTGAGCGCACCGGTATAAACCGTAGCACGATTAAAATTAACTCATTAGCAAAACAAGGTTAAATATTCAAAACGCACAAAAATACACTGACGGGGGAGCCAGCGAAAAAAATTGTTTAAAGGATTCTTGAGTGTGCTAATTGAGTGAGCAACCAAGCGAAATCAACATTATGGTGTGAAAAAATACACAAGATGGGATAAGTCTTCGGCTACAAACACATGAGACAGCTAAACATCTCCATGTCGCAAACAGTGCAGTGTGTATTTTTAATGAAACAGCCAGCGTAGCTGGACTGGCAATTCTAGTTTTTCTGTGATTTCAGCTAAGAATGCCCCGATAGGAAGATTTAGCAAGAATGAGTTTTTTCATTGGAGACTTCAACGATGTGGAACGTAATTTTATGGTACAAAAAAAAAAACTGATAACAAATGACTAGTTCTTTGTAATTTGAGTGGACAACTTATGGTCAAATCATAGAAATCTCCCGTTAATGACTACATAAGTCTTACTAACGACCAAGTCCATACTTACCGATTCCCGTATCCGTAGCCACTGGTTTGATAAACCATCCGCTCAAACTAACAATCAAAAACAGTAACTGACTCTTGCGAATTTCCATTTTTATCCAGCTCGGAAGGAGGGGAGAGGCCATCACAGAACTGTGCATCCGGTTTGCGAACCTGCATCAATAAGTTATAAACTTTTCTATAAAGTGTGTTAGTTGCAAGTATGTTAAGGGGCTCAGAGGGTTAGCACACGGACTGGCCCGGTGGAAAATACTAAGACACGCTATTCACACTTGCCTTTTTGTACACGTAAAGTTGTGAGAATAATGTAGGGTAATTTCGTCTTTGCCACAGTGCGTAATAGATATCCGTGAACAAGAACTGGTTATCCGAAAATAATTGATCGTCTGCGAGAAATGGACAGTCCAAATATCGTGGGGTGACGAAATCGCACGAGTGCGATTAACACGAGTGTGATTTCGCCACCCCGAGATACTTGGACTGTCCGTTTCGAGTAAAAGATAAATTATTTCAGGTTTACCGGGTCTTGTTCATGGATATGTATTTTAATGCTAAGGTGTGACATCAAGCTAACTTACCGGATTTATTTAAGTTTAAGATTTTTGTTTGCAAATTTTAATTGTGAATCATGAATTTAAGAATTTTTACATGCGACTTATGTAAATTTCTGAACGGAAGCTTCCGGGTGGGGTTTCTTGTGTAGGAAGTCGAAGCGACGGGGAGAGACGCTCCATTCCGTTTAGTTACCGATGTTTGTGTTTTAAGGTAAAACTATATTTTTTTCTACTTTAATAGTTTAAATAAGTTGAGAGTATAAAATGAGCTATTTGCTTGCGAGTCTCTTAGGTTTTTAGATGCATTTCAAAGTGTCAGTAGCCTAGTTTTCGTATCGTCGTGACAAAAGGTTGCCGGGTTGTCCATTCTTCCATGGTTAGGGGTATCGCATCATAGTACACGAGATTTTTTTATTCGTATTAGTACGAAAATTGTCCCAGGTTGCAAATGTGCCTGTTTTTGCTGGTTGCAATGGGTATGCTGGTTGATTGTGTTGTGTACGGTACATTTCCTAAGTCGGTCATTATATGTCACGTGGTGGAACAGGGGTCGTTGTAGACCCCGAAAAAAGTGTTAGATTATCACAAAAGTGTATGTTATCAAAATTAACCCACGGTGACGTGTAGGCTTTCAGATTAACCGCATATAACGATTAAACTTTTAGCATGGGCAGGTGTTAGCGTGACGTCACCACTGTTTATTAAGCACCGTTACCAGTTTACTGACACTATTTTGAGAATGTGTTTTAATGTATTCTTGCAACACCATACAACTTCCACACACAAGCTGAGCATTATTTTCCCACTTGAAACGGCTGGACCCTGCTAGCCGTAATATCATTTTTACGTGGTTCATTGTAGTGTTTTTCTTGTAGCACCCAAAGAACTTTTCATATATTTTCTAGACAGCCTATTACGTTTTAACAGAGTTTACGACAAATTCCAACTTTTGTTTTTTAAAGTTTTTTTTATTTGTGTCGCTAGGTTTAACGAAGATTCATAAGAAAACGAAGAAAAAGGAGCGAACAACTCAACTATTTAGTTAAGTGTACACTTCAGAGTTTGACCATTTCAGAGTATTCGACCATTTTGCATCGATTCTCCAAAGTCTCTATACTATACTATACTGAACTTATACTATTTTAGGTTCTGGTTGACCACGCGAAAAGCTGTATTTTATGATCGTTTTCAATCGCCTGTCACACGTATGCGCTAACGTTGGCGGTGACTGGAACCTTGTACACCCATTGAGCGGCTCGCGTACATAATGTCTGCGGCGTTAGCCTGACCCTAACTTTGGCTGTCGGTACGGTTTTTGCTACTGACCAGATACGTCTTACCGTTCTCTGAGAAAGTCCAGTGGCAATGCCGGCTTCTTGAATTTGTTGTTTCAGCATCCGTGTTGAGTACAGAGCCTTGATGTATTTGAAGACATTCCAAACAATCTTCCTAGCCTGTAAATTCAACAGTTTTTCACGTTGGGAAAGCGATGAAGCGAGCGATACGGTAGCCATATTGGTTCGTCTGCTCGAAGAGAAATTTTACCAGGCGTGATCAATCCATTTTCCGAAATTCCGCGCGAATGGCCAACCAGAATCTAAAATAGTACAGAATCGAGACAAGATCTCCAACTTCTAAGCACTATAAACCAACGGATTTACTGGGAGCTATGCCAAAAGGTATTACTTTTGAATATTGTCACCGAAAACACCAGTAACCAGATGACACAGCGGTCATTTAAAAAACATGGTCATACTCTTATTGCTTAAATTCTCCAGGAATGGACGCTGTTCCTATCAAGCACTAGGACAGTGTAATAATCTGCCAAAAAATATTAACTTTTATTCTTGCCAGACTTTATTTTAAGATTAAGAATGGTGCTTAATTTGCTCACAGATTACACCGTATTGCAAATTTTAGCAAAGTTTACTCCCTCCAAGTGTAAGCCATTCAAGACGTTGGGTTACCATCATAGCAAAGTCACTCAGTTTAGACCACGTGCTTAATAATGGTTCGATGTCTAATCAAATCTTTTAAGTGTAAAGTAAGGATGATCAAATGCATTAAGCTCACGCATTAGTACACTCAAGCCTAACTATCGCTGTCGTATTGCTTCCGCACTAATTTTTATTATTTCTAATTTAAGTCTCACCATATTAGATAACCTGTCTAAAAGGCCACGTACATACGTGTTCACAAGATGGTGCAAGGGGGCATTTCCCTGCCGTCTAAAATAAATACTAATACAAAAAATGTTGCGCAGAATGTCACTTTAAGTGTTTAAAAAATATTCACTAGATGTGTTTTTGACTGGTGTGATGGTGCCTGAGAAACAATTCAACTTTGCATGTCTAAATAGCATGCTCTTAAAAATGGCTTTTCCTAAACTAATTGCGCCCTTTCAACAAAAGTTTGTCCCTCCCTTTCGAGTGTCTGTGCACATGACTCGCCACAGAGGATGGCCTTGTTTACTTTAATGATGCCAGGATGACCTTTTCAAGAGGTGGTAGAGAATGTCCGTTTTGCTTTTAGGATACTAGTGGCCAGACAAACTTTCCGATAAAACCCCAGACGATGGCCGTGTTGGTTTTAATTACGATTGCAAGGATAACCTTTCCAAAAGGCTCTATAGATATCATTGTTGGTTTTAATGATGGTACTTGTCAGGGATGCCAAGGATGTTGAGAGGATGGTGGTGTTGCTTTTAACAGACCAGTGACGGAATAAACTTTTCAAAACCCCACATGATGGCAGTATGGCTTGTAATAATGATGCTTGAAGGAATAACTTTTCCAAAACTGCTCCGGAGAATGGCCACCATGTTGCTTTTAATGTGGATACTTGAAAGGATAACCTTTCCAAAAGTCCCCACGAGCAGGCTATATTGGTTTTAATAACTAGTGACTGGAGAACCTTCCCAAACGGCCCCAGAGAATGGCCACCATGTCAGTTTTAATGAGGACACTTGAAAGGATAACCTTTCAAAAAGTCTCCAGGAGCAAGCCATGATGGTTTTAATAGCGAAAGATTAATCTTTGCAAACTTACACATGGGCAGGCCATGTTGGTTTTAATCCTTTCACTACTGAATTATCGCTGGCGATTTTTTTTTAGTCCCATGTGTTAGTTAGGTCGGTCGTGGGATTCGAACCGGCATTCGCTTGGTTTGGAGACGAGGACGCTGGTCACAGGGATGTTGCGGCTCGTTTTGCTCGGGGTCCCCGGGGTCCCCTCATAAGGCTTGTGGTTATGCCCTTGTTCGAAGACTACCAGTAGCGAAAGGGTTGATGATGCCTCCTACAACGTTAACGAAAAGGACCTACAGGATGCCCACATTGGTTTTATTGACGATGCCTGACAGTATATCCATTCCAAAAGTACCAGACAGTAGACCTCTTATTGTGGTTTTTTGATATACTATAGCTATATCGTTTGAGGCATGTGCTCGCTCTATTGGCGTCACTGTACACTTTAGGTAAGTCGATGGCCAATACATCACAGAAAATAAATGTACCGATTATTGAGCGATATCTATTTCGAGTTGTTTCTAACAGCTCGTCCATCACATTACTTGCGTAGTAGTTTACTGAAAGTGCAAGATTCAGGGTTACACAACAGGCTTCGTCACATGACCCAGACACCCTTCCAGTGAAAAACTAACTTAATTGTGTTAATTTTAACGGTTCAAGACATACGGTCTGCAGTTGACTGCTCAGTTTGTATTAAACAGGACGGAAAGCCAAGTGGGGTGGAGAAATGGTAAACACATACAGAAGCAAACCTATTTACGTTGCCTTTCGAAGAAATTCAGTCTGTACGTAGAAGAGATGCAGAGTTGAAAATGGGACAAGTTTTTTTTTTTTTTTTTTTTTTTTACCAGTGGCCCCCGGATATTGGTCATACTCGTGGACTGATGATTCAATTAGACCCCATGATCCACGTTACCACTTGATGAAAGTGACCAAACTTTCGAGTCAATACATTATTGGTGAGACAATTTTTTAGTACAGCACACTACTGAAAGAGCATAAAAGCTTCGTTTAGTCTCCGCATGAAATGTTCAACAAAATATATCGCTAGAGTTTGGAAGATGAATATTGTGTTAAGACTCGACGTGATGTACATGGGATATTCACCTCCTAAAAATTCCTGTATCGGGCCGTACATTCAGGAATTTTATTATAGTACGTGGAAATGGTGAAGAAGACGCGCGGAACATATACGCGAATATATTATCTCTAAAGATGTTAATTCTTGCAGTTTCACAACAATCACATGTGTTACAATTTTTCATTTAGATTGTTAATAAAACGTGAAAATTACTTTTTTTTTAATTTGGTGTTTTTTTGTCGCTGGGGATGCGTCGCATGTCCGCCACTGTAGTATGCGAAGGATGCTGCCTATGTTAACTTGTTTGTAATCCAGGCATGCATAATCGATTCTGCCGTCGGTTTTTATGGTTCATTTGCTACTCTATTCTATATCCGTCTGCTAGTTTACATGAATTCGTGCCAACTATTACAGTGTTGTAGATGTTATTAATGGTTAGGTAAGGTTAGGTCAGTTACCTTGGCTCGAATTTCACCAGGCAGACAAAGAAAGTTTCACCACAGAACGATTTTCAGACTATTATTTATCAACGTATTAGTGCTGTAGTTGTTATTGTTAGGTAAGGTTAGGTCAGTTTCCTTGGCTCGAATTTCACCAGGCAGGCAAAGGAAATTTCACCACGGTTTTACCACAAAACGGCCTTCGGATTGTTGGTGGCAGCTAGGAGCGCATCAAACGTTCTAAAAGTTACCATCGCATCAAGTTTGAATTAGCGATTACTCTCTCCTGGTGCCTCTTTATCTTGGCTCAGATCGGGCTGGAATAATAACGGACACGTAACGCTTCATCAAGGTCGGTAACACACTCGGGTAAACAATGAATTTACAACAACTTAACGGTAACAAATACAGATTTTCAATAACTATCGATTAATAAGAAGCTCCGTGCGTCTTGTTCAACATTTTCTAGTGCTTTGTGACAGTCGCGAGTGTCGGGCTCGCCTCGCCTTCCTTTTAATTAACACTACCTATTTGCCATAAAACTACCACTTATGTAGCAGAGGCTTGAGCTAGCCGTTCTACAATTTCCAACTGATGAACAAGAAAGTCCCAGAAAGACGTAACTCGCGTCAGTCAGTCGCCCGTGCAAAATTATGCCGGAGAAATACTGTGGCTGTTAGCAACTAATTTCACGGATCTGCAGACTCCTTTTGTCATCCCGGTTCGGAACATCACGACGAAAACGTGTGGGCAAATGCAAAACGTGGGCCACAAATTGGTCCGTAAACTGCATTACTTCACGTACTGCATGACACGCCATATACCTTCTGGTTGCTTTCCCCTTGAGCGAGAAGGCATTATGGACTGCGAAAATCTCTTTTTACTATGGTTTTGTTGTTATTGTCAGTTAGGTTGTGTTGGACTAGTTCAAGAAACGTTAGGTTATTTACAGTGCCGCAACTAGCTTTTTCTAAGGAGGGCTGCAATAACAAAATGTTGGGGGCCTCTCAACAAGTGCGCAATTTTGTAGTAAAGTGGCTGCATGTCCCAAAGCCACTATACGTAGTTAATTGTCTCCCTTTTGGCTCCCTGACTCATGAATTTTGGGCCCCATTGGCTCCTGGGCCCGGGTGCATTGCACCCTTTGCACCACCTCAAATTGCGGCACTGGTTATTTAGGTTAGGTATGATTAGTTTAGGTTAGGTATTGTTAGGCAACTTTTAACCTAAATTAAACTAACCTTACAACCTATAACAAAAACCACAGGAAAAGGGAGATTTTCGCATTCCCGAATGCCCTATCGCACAGGGACTAAGAAACCAGACGGAAGGCCACGATTTTCCGAACTGGAGTCAACAGGTACGTAAAATTAGTTGCTAGCAACCAAATTATTTATCCTGCATAATTACCCATAAATAGCCATTCCCTGACCGAGTAGAATAGCTCGCCAACATTGCACCGTGATAATAGTATTTGTTTAATTCGGTCCTGGCCAGCAACTTACGGTCTTAGGCAACTGACCTAGCAGGCAGCGTTTAGTGAGCTGTTATAAATTTGTCTAAACTGACTCGAAAGATGGATATTTCAGACAGTTTTGAGTTTTAAAACATAACGCTGACAAATAACTTTTGCATTTTGTACCTGGACAATAACTCGGAAAGTTAAGGAAAAATGAATATCAGTTAGGCTATGTATATATACTCCGTTTTCAAGCAGAATAAATTTCCTCACCTAAAATTGCCAGATCCAATAACACTCTTGTATATGTACATTTTCAACGTCTTTATCAACGCAACGAGGTTTGGGTAAGTTTCAGGATATATCCGAAAAGCCATGTAGCCTACTCAGTCCTTTTTGAATTTTATGGCCAAAAAAAACTAAAGATATTAGCACCCCCGTTATCAGGAAAGAAAGTTCTTTACTTACCTTAAAAAGTCAAGAAGTCTAAAACGGCAGGAAAAGGTGTAAATATCCCTACCTTGCTACTCTTTCGAGCTAAACCTACAAAAGAACGAATAAGTGTTTGTTCATTTTCCTAAAACAATAGTTAAAAACTTTCTCGCATCACGTGAGCGCTGCAGCACGAATAGTGATTGAGATTCACTGCAACCAACATACCTAAGCTTAACCTATTTTGAGTTGCTTTCCAGTCGGAAAATGAAAACTTGCTCAAAACGAAACGTGTTTCCACCACATTTCACTTTTCAATGCCTCTTAAGTATTTCAGCCAACATCCAAGAATGTGCATCGTTTTACTTAACGAGTGTATAACAACTCTGACTAAGCATCACTGACCCTTCGACCCCTTGAAGTCAGATAAGTGGGAATCTGTCTCGCTTCCCCTTGGATTCCGGTCCAAGCCCTGACTGCTCATCTGTGCTTTCTTCGCAGTGCTTGGTTCCTTTTAAATGGATTGACGGTCTTGAAAATTTCGGGCATCGTCCAAAAAAAAAAATATTTGTTGCAACTATATGCACGGGTTTAACTGTACATAGCAAAACTCACGCTAAGCACTCTTTAACCTATTTACCACCAGGTGCGTACCACTGGGGAGGGGGGTCTTTTTAAAATTACTCTTGTGTACATTTATCATTTGCAGGATTCGCTGTTGTTGTTTTTTTTCTTGGTTCTCATTCCGAGCTCTTGACGACTTGGCTGTAGTTTTACTCCTTTCTTAGGGTTCTTAGAAAACCTTCACACGTCTCGTGTTTCGCTTTCGGATTTAGTTCTTTTCCGGCTATCCCCAAGGGCGCGTTCACGCAACGAATCGACTTTGTTTTCTGGCAGCTAGAATTTAATCGCGATGGCAAAGGTTTCATTGCCATGGTAACAACGCTACCTAGATTATCTAAATCCGACATCGTTTGAGAAAATGCTTGCAGTCCTATAATTTGCGGCAAGAAGATAAAAATTTCTTCTGACGAACTAATTTTCCCAGTTGCTTCTGAACTCTCATTGTTGACAGTTTTTGTTTCGAGCCGGCAGAGAAGAAACCGCCTCCATGATGGAAATGCAGATGATTTCTAGCTTGGAGCTGCACAAATGCAAAGCCGAGTCGTTACGTAAACAACGCGCCCTACGACGTACGAGCTGGCCGCAGTAAAAGGGTTACTGGGTCGAGAGTATGAGTTGCACTTCTCGTCTGCAAATGCACTATCGTGACCAACTTCGGACAACCGTAAAGCCCTGCCTAGACTGATTAAAATCTTCTCAAAACAAAACTTGTTAAGGGTTCCTGCCTAGCTTTTCGGCCCTTGAAGTAGTGACGTCAAGCGCCAAGCTCTTTCGCCAAGTTAATCAAACCGAGGAATAGTTCGAAGGCTATATGGAAAATTTGAGAATTGTTTATGTGTGCAATTCATTTAACGTTTGAAAGTCTTAGTTGGTGAGATTGACTTAGTGAAAGCGCTTGGCCTTTGATATCGCGACTTCAAACGGCCAAAAAAGCTTGGCGGGAATCCTTAACAAGATTTGTTTTGAAGTAATACCACATAATTTAGTCCAAACTGATAAGCTCCATTTTATTCTTAGAAACTACAAGTTGATCCCCCGACAATCCAGTTTTATGATCCTTTTTATTTCTTTTGGTTTTAGTAGCTTTCCATTAGTAGGTTTACATGTGCCATTGCCGAAAAGTTCACCTACTTTCATTATCACGGCTGGTTAGAGTTCGTTTACGCAGGAGAATTTTCAGGAAAAGGATACCAGGAATAGAAAGATTGTGTCTTTGTTTTTAATTTTAAGGAGCTGAACCCAGAGTGGGTTATCTGCCCCACTAAATAGAGTGGACGACAAGGGGGGATATTTAACGTAAAACTAAGTGGAAAACCTGGATCTAAGACATGTCACAATCGACATCAGCACGAGACACACAAGGCCGGAGGATCAGGAGATGAGATGTGGTGATGAGGAAGAGTCGTTGTTGTTTGTTTTTAGCGAGCACGAAGCCAACTGGGTTATCTGCCCCTCGATAATGAGAGTGACAGTTTAGCTGGAGAATCCAACCGAAAAACCCATGATCTATGGTAAGGAGTAACGGTAA
>JAHWFP010136325.1:15873-41597 GCA_023313725.1 Lithobius niger | reverse complement strand
GAGGGTATTTGCCAAATTCCAAGGGGTATTTTTGGGCCCCCCGGAGGGGGGGGCCCAAAAATACCCCTTGGAATTTGGCAAATCAGTTCTTCATAACAACTGTGTAGTACAGTTCTTAATACTCTTATAAAAAAATGAATAGGCTAATTTTAAGCCCTTCTTTTTAACTGTAACAAGAATACGGGCATGATGTTCAAATGACGGACTGGAAATATTCAGGTGGACGAGTTCAGGAGCGGCTGCGCCTGAAGCTGGACCTGTCTTTGAAACCACCAAAACGTTAGAGAAAAATATAAACACCTGTTTTCCATTATAATGGGAGGCCTAATTCGTGGTGTGAAGGAAAACTTGCCCGGACGTCGGATGCGAGTGCCCAGTGGGCCACTTTTGGTAAGCAGAACTGGCGCTGTAAGTGCAAAATTTTTTTGTTTTGTATCACGAGAAATTGAATTTCACGTTCTGGCCCAAACAACAGAATTAATAATAAGGTTAGGTGCAAAAGCACACAGGCCTGAAAAGGACTCAAAAAGACTCACTAATATTCAGCCTTAAAAGTGGGGGAGGTTGGTGAGTGGGGCAGCATTTAGAATGCCAGAAAATGTAGGCACAAGGGAGTAGATAGCAAAAGGTAAGCACAGCACAGAGTCAGAGGCCCCTTGTCAATTAAAATTAATAAGAATAATATGTGCGTGGTATGAGAAGAAAAGATATCACAAAATGCCAGCAACCGGCGTCTACAGTGGTTTGAAATGACATAACAACGGGAAATCGCACACAACCACGCGCGTGTTTTTGAAATCTGGAATTCGCTAACTTTAGGCATGTAGTTTTCGGACGTTTTTTACATTGTTGACATTTTTCTGAAGAAGGTGAACGGGTGTTGACTTCACCGAAAATTTAAAGGAACTCTGTTGTATTTCTGCCAGGTGGTTGTGTGTGATTTCCCGTTGTTAAGAAAAGATATGCATAGAGCGAAGAGTTCCAGTGTTAACAACACTACAAGTTGAAAAAGTTGAGCTTGTTGACACTTTTTTTTTTGCCAGTTGCTCATAGGTAGTCACCTGGCTGCAATACCTGCAGTGCAGTCAATGGAACATATCACAACTAGGTCAAAAAATGAAAATTCAAAAAATTCCCATTAACTGAATCAAGAATTTGTGATTGAATCTATTAAAAATGGTTATCAGAAGGACATAATCACCGACTTTTTTCTTGCGTCCTTACAAACGTACGGAGCTCTCTCCTGCCCTGATGGAGGTTGCTCCCAAGTTGTTTGACCCGTATCTGGTATATCACGTGATGCTACTACCCAGACATATTATGGGGAAGGTGAATATACTGGCCGACGAACTTTCACGAACGGGCAAAGTCGCAACGACAGAGTAATTGTGGACAAAGCCCTGTGGAATACAGGGCTTTGTCTCCCTGTTCCCAGACCTCAAGCATGGGCAGCAGACGGCCTCAACATCGTGGGTAGGGATGTTCGGGCAAGCCTTTTCCCCGTTTTTCATCCTGCAGAAAGTACTGAACAAAATACGCTTGTCCCAGGGCTACGTCATCCTGTAGTATCCCTTTGGCCAACGGCGTCGTAGTTCGTGGACTTGGCTGACGATGCCTTAGTTCGTGGATCTGCTGGACCTGAAGAAGGAAGATTCGATCCTGTTCCCCCTAAAACTGGATTGGGGGCCAAACTTTCATCCAAGTCCTGGCATTCTTCATCTTCACGCATGGGGACTGAAGCATAGCCTAAAGAACGCTTGTTTCTCCTCTCCAGTAGCAGCCTGCTTATGCCACAGGGAGTCGATTGTTAAAAGTTTTCGAAGCAAAATGGCTGAGATTACCATAAAAGTCTTTTGGGAAGGAGCATTCTTTTGGGAAGGAGCATACAAAAATGGCGACTTGTATTTGCGAGCCTATGACATTGGCCTGGCGGTATGAGCACACAAACTCACGAGTATTTGCATCCTTCTGGGCTTTTACCTCAAGGTGCCCTTAGACGAAGTGGTGACTGCCTGCGAACAAAAATACCATCGGCCTATATTTGCGAGATGTCAATGGGGCTGGCGGAGGTGCAAACATACTAATTACTGACTAATCAGTAAGTCATTAGGTGCAAACATGTTATGGCTGGCAGTCGTGTGAGCAAGGAGTGATGTAGCTCAAATGCCTGTGAAAAAGAATGAAGCCTTGCATCATGTTGGAACCTTCGTTGCTTGTATTGTTATAAGATTACGGGTATCGTCTCTGCAGATAGCTCCAGGTTTGGCTGAACATACCTCCTTTTGGACGAAGTCTGCCAATAACCAAACGTAATTTTGGATGGAAGTGAAAACGGAATTTTAAAGATAAATTATTTTTTCCTTTCCTAACGTAACTTTTATTTCAAAAGGAAAAAAACACATTACCACAAAAGAAGAACAATCTTCAAAGTTCTGTGTGAATTTTCGCTGGATTAGACGACCACCTTTATCAGAAGTCCGGTCACAAAATCACACAAACTTCCTTCACATCACCGCTGACCTTTATAGGTCCTACATCTGGACACTCAACTGCCGATTGAGCTTGGATGTCAGTCAGGGGCGAACCAGTTTGTCAACATCGTATGTTGCACTAACTAATGTGTCATCAGAGGTACTCCCTGTTGTTGAAAAAGTTTAATAGCCAACTACTCAAAAGCTCTCCACAGCTCTCCCCGACTGGTCTCCAAGATCGACCAATAGTGGAGTGTCCAGATTCACAGACCTACAACAATCAATGATGATGTGCTTTCAGGCTCTTGGTTCAAAATCAACGCCGCTGCTGCGTGATGTGAAAGAAGTTTGTGCGGTTTTGTGAGCTGAATTCTAATGAAGGTGGTTGGCTAATCCACCGAAAATTCAAGCAGAACTTTGATTGTTCTCCTTTTGCGGTAACATGTTTTTTATTCCTTTTGTAATGCCCGAAAATTACCACTGTATTCACCGGTTGCCTGTGTTATCGCTACTCACCTTTAGGTTAACCCCCCTCCCCTTCCACTGAAACTGAGAGTTCACCAAACAGAATTGAGGGACAAGTGGCAATCCCTGTTGGAGCTGGAATGTGAGCAGGGATGCCACCTGGTGGGGTGTTAGGAAGCTTAAAGCTTCAGGTTTGGGCATTGAGCATTAAATGAACAATTTAAACAATAACTAAAGATAAGTATTTTAGGATATGTAAAATTTAATTTCAACTTTAAAATTCAGTGTTACTTTTTTTTGTTTCTGTACGCAAATTTTTTTCAGTTCTGTACAACTTTTCAACATTGCGTGTTTTTAAATTTTTGTTCATTTAGGATTTTGGTTTAACTGTGATAATGGCTGTGTTTTGGCTGACATCATCTGCTGCTTGGTCTCAGGGAGTTGCTGACCTCAAATATTTCTCTGATCCCGCCATTTACGCAAAAACATGGTGCAAGGTGCCAAAAGGTGGTTCACTCTGCATTACAGATATCCATACTGGAAACTTTTCCACTCTGAATGTGTCATTGGTAAGAATCTGTGTGTATATATGTATATTATGTATTGTATATATATACCCACCCAAAACCAAAACTGGTGTAAAAAGCCGCCAAGTTTCCAAAAAAAATCGGCCTTTGAAGGTAGTGATATCGTTCAACCAGGGAAAGGCTGCCAAGGTTAATTCTATTAGCCAAGTTGATCGCACCGTTTAATAGTTAGAAAGTTAAATGAAAACGGAAGATTGCTACTCGCTGTAGCAATCTTCAAGTTTTCATTTAACGTCCAAAGTATTATTAGGTACGACCAACTTGGCTAATAGGATTAACCTTGACGCCGTTCCCTGGCTGAATGATATCACTACCTTCAAAGACCAGTTCTTTATGGAAACTTGGCGGCTTTTTACAGCAGCTTTGGTTTTAGGTGGATATCACACAACTTTCATAGGACTGTGAACGTACAAAAGGTTACCGTATTATCTTCATCTGTACCTTTTTTTCTGGTGGAATTTTATAAATTTTATGAAATCTATAAATTTTCACATTGATAATTTTCAAATTTAACATTGCCAATTAGCCGTTAGATTAGCCAAACTGACACGGCTTAGTTTATTGTAGGACCATTCTTCATATACTTAAGTTTCTTCAATCCCATGTTTGCAAACACTGGCTAACAATCGCTGATTTCGTTAGCTTCGCTCCCTCAATCAGCGCATGCCCTTTAGTTGTTTTGTTTATCTCTGCACCTTCCCCTTACTTTTTCAAGATTTCGGCTGCATTAGGATTTATTCTCGACATATGCTTTTAGTTGCTTGCAGTTGATAGACTACAATCCGCCAAGGAATTTTGTATCTATAAGTTTTCACATGCTTAAGTTTCTTCAATCCCATTTTTGCAGACACTGGCTAACAATCGCTGATTTCGTTCGCTTCGCTCACTCAATCAGCGCATGCCCTTTAGTTGCTTTGTTTATCCCTGCACCTTCCCCTTACTTTTTCTAAATTTCGGCTGTATTAAGATTTATTCTCGACATGATAATATAAGCTTTTAGTTGCTTGCAGTTGATGGACTGTGAACACACAAAGTCATCGCACCGTCTTATATTCCGCTCTACCTTTTTTTGAGGAATTTTATGTCTATAAATAACTAGCCGTTACATCAGCAAAATTGAGAATTTTTTCGTTTGCATTCTTCATTCACATTTAGTCATGCAGAAACTCCCGAAGGTCACTGAACTAAAACAGCAGAACGCGAAGCATTTTATTTTTGAGTTATTAGCAAAAAAAAACCCCATTTGCTCATGGATGCTCGTATTGTAGCGTAACCATCATCTAACGTGCATCCCTTTAATCTTACGCAATCCACAGCAACGTAAATGTTTGTTTATTTTGTCCTTCGTTACAGTTCAGCTTTTAGTTCGTCTAGGCTTTTACAATATATGTAAGGACCAGTGTTGATTTGTTCAAGCCATTGTTGCTTGAAATGTTTGGTTGCAACTTGGAAAAGAAACTAAATTTAAATTCCCTGGTGCCGAATTTCAAAACCCTCCTACGCATTTGTCCTGACCCCTAAAACCCCTAAACCAACAAAAGGACAATGTTCATATCACCATGCATCCGTGTGTAAAAGTTCAGCTGTGTAGGTCTCAATTTTGCGCTAGCCATGAGCAACGAGTCTATGGGATTTAACATGGGGCCAGCGTTATTAGCTAGTTACTAGTTAGTCAGTAACATAAAAACAACGTTATTGACGCATTTTTTTCTCTATGAATGGTGAACACTCATCCTTGAACTTTTATTTTTTTTCTTTATCCCTGCACCTCCCCCTTACATTTACCACAATTTGAAAGATTTCTGTTGCATTGGGATTTATCCTTAACACGCCAAAATATGCTTTTATTGCTTACAGTTAACAGACACATGTCTGCTAGTGAGGCCGCCTTTTTATCATTAACAATCAATTTTTTAACAATTGGATGTCTACAACGGGATGATCTACTGTTACTTACTTGGCAGCGACACACTAGCGTGTGTCTAGATATTCGCTTCGCCGTATTTACCCAATCATGACGCTGGGTTTGGAAAGCGATCATTATGACAACCAATACAAGGCTATCATTATGACAACCAATCCAAACCGCAGTAAATTATGACAAAGCATGAATATGTTCATTTTTTTTTAATGGTAGCAACAAAAAGGGCAAGAATGTTCATTTTTTGCATGGTAGCAATGAAGAAGAGCCGCAGGTGGATGTATTGTAATTTTTGTTTGCCGTATATTTTTTTTTTTATATTTTTAAAATCAAAGTAAAAGATGAGCCTGCGGGCCTTTAGAGTAACATTCGGTAATAAACAAAATAGTACGGCTTCTATAGTTGAAAAAAAAAAACTCTGGCCTATCAATCTCTGCACACTAACAGAAGCAGACGCCAATACAACGACAAACAGCAGTGTGAATACAGGAATTACTATTATGCTGATGTGAACAGCTAGTACAGTCTTAATAAAAGTGATTGACTCACTGAGCTCAAATGTCGACTCAACTGGAATGAGGGAAGCTAAGCTGAAGGCCACCATGATAGTATTATAAGCTTGTTACATGATACGTTTTATGGAACTGTCAAATGCAGTTCGATGGAACTTCGTTTTCTGAAACTGCTTTTATCTTTGCCACTGCTGCAACACTTGTTACACATAACAAAAAAAAAAAAAAATTCCTTGTTGGCCTAATGCAAACTTAGAGAGATCAGGTTCTGTGCAGCACGTAACCTCATCCCATAAAAATCGGTAGTGATGGTACTAGTGTGTCACTTACTTAAATCCTTAGTTAATCAAAGTTAAGTTGAAAATAGGCCAGTAGCGAGGGAAAAAATAACATGAATTAACATGGTACTCGAAGCTTCCTTCACCCACTTACATTTCATTCAAGTGAGGTGACCCGAAATCAAACCATCCGTTCTTATCGCTACTATGCCACCTTTATTGATATGGCAGTTATAAAATTGGTTCAGTTGTTTGAATCCGAATCAAACACTTAAATATGAAACTTGTAAAAGTGGCTTACTGTACTGTTATTCGATGTGTATGTGTTTGCTGTTGGCTTAATTCCAGTTTACCTTTATATTACCTAGCTAGGCTAGGGCACAGAAAAAATGGGATAAAGAATGCTCGCGATTACTTGCACTGTCACACCATTTACAGGTGGAAAGTCGCTCTTTGTGCAGAGGAGTTCCTTATACGGATTCAAAAGATTTCTGAAAGTTTTCTTACTCGATTTGTGCACGACACTCGTTCACTTCGCGTGTTAATATGAAATGCCGTTTACCTCCTGAATATTTTTGTCCTTTTCAAGAATTCTTACTTTCCCTTTTAGCTCATCTCAATAATGCTCTCTCAATGGCCTATTTAACATTGTTTTGTCTGGCTGGCCGGCCACCCCTTTAAGCACTTAACTCTTCGTTCAGTCTCACAGTGATGTTTTACAAATTTGGAGAACACAACACCTCTTGAAGACACAATAACAACTGGTCTTTTATTGTGTCTTTATGAGGTGGCATTTGTTAGCCCAATCTTTAAAAAGGGTAATACAGCAGATGCGGCAAACTATCGCCCAATTTCTTCCACCTGCATCCCTTGCAGGATTCGTGAGAAGATTATTCGTGATGCTATCCTTAATCACCTCTACAGGCTTTGCATGGTCCCTGATGACCAGTTCGGGTTTTTGCCTGGTCGCTCAACTACCATGCAGCTATTGAGCTGTCTAAATGATTGGACAAAGTCGCTTGAGAGTGGTATTCCGGTTGATGTTATTTGTGTCGACTTTGCGAAAGCGTTCAAGGAACAGACTCCCTGGAATCGGCTTGCCCGGAGAGAGGGACGTTGGACTCTGTGGTACATAGCAAACTTCTAGATAAACTAACAATGGTTGGAATTGATAAACAAATCCTAGCTTGGATTAAGGACTTTCTAAATAATAGAGTACAATCGGTTGTGGTGGGGGAGTCTGTCTCCAACCCACGCCCAGTTACTAGTGGGGTGCCGCAGGGCTCTATATTGGGAACCCTGCTGTTTTTAATTTTCATCTCCGATTTAATACTAAATGACAGCAGTGTTAAAATGCCAAAATTTGCTGATGATGTAAAACTTTATCGTGAGATTAAAACCGAAAATGACCATGTCTCTCTACAATCTACTCTTGAAACTGTAAACACTTGGTCTTCTGACTGGCAGCTGCCGATAAACACTCAGAAATGTTTTACACTCCAACTTGGTAGCTAAAACTTAAACTACAAATACAAATTGGAAAATTCGTACTTTCAATCTGAAAATTGTATAAAGGATCTCGGAGTATATTTGACCTCTGATTTAAATTTCTCAAATCATTGCGCCTTGTTGGTCTCTCGTGCAAAGCGACTGGGCTACTTGATTAAGCATTGTTTTTTATCTGGTGATGCCTTGACTTTGGCTAGGGCTTTCACTGTCTGTGTACGACCTATTCTGGAATGTGCGAGTCCAGAATGGTCGCCACATCACATTAAGAATATAAAATTGCTGGAATCTGTACAGAGATCTTTCACAAAATACATCCGAGGTTATTATAATCTGCCTTACAAGCAGCGCTTAACTGAGGCCTTGACTTGCTTGAATTACGACGTGTTCATGCGGACCTAACTCTCACTTTCTCTATTCTGCGAGGACTCGTCGATATTGAACCCAAGCTATTTTTCAAAATACGTGGGAACGAGTATACTAGGGGTCATCCCATGAAACTCACTGTTGCAGTAACTAAAAAGGACTGCACTAAATATTTTTCTGCTAATGGTGTGGTATACCCGTGGAATAGTGTTCCTTCCGAGCTGTTGGCCTCGACCAGTCTGTACAAATTTAAACAAGGGCTAAAAAAGATTGACCTCTCTTCATTTTTAAAGTGTTTTTGGCGCCCATGTTGCCACATCTTGTTTATTTATTGTTGTTGATTGTGCTTATGATATTTGGGTCAGGTATTAGTGGATCATACAGATCCCTTCCTGTTTTCCCTTTGTCTTTTTTTTGGGCAATAAACTTATCTTATCTCCAAATTTATAAAATGTCCAATTTTAGCCACCGTGATCGCCGTTTACCAGCATTCAATAAATCACAGTGATGTGCCCATTGCACATACTTGGCCTCAGTTTCATCAGGACATTCATGGTGTAGGGGTTTGTGCTCGCACTCTTTTTCTTGTGGATGGGAATCCATTGTTCAGGTCCCACGTGTCTGTGTGTTGCCTTTTTTGGCCTTTTCAATTACCAGGATTGTGCTTTTCTTGTGCACCGTTTACCTTGACATTGTTTACCTTCTTCGGCTTACGTTTTCTCTGCATTGTGGCCTCAAAGGAAATCCACTTTTTTTGGGGTGGGGTTTGCATAGCTGTGCTTGTGTGGTCTGCCATCACCACTCCACGAAGATATATAGTACTTCTGGCCTTGTGAGGTCTCCTATCACCACTTAGCGAAGTATAGTAATTCTTGCCTCGTAGTGAGCCATGATCGTCGGGCCGGTTGTCTTTTGCCGGTTCCAGATCATCGTGCCGTGGTATGCCTTCCGTTTGGCCGTTGGCATGAATGGCCCCCAGCAGACCATGCTTTAGTTCTGCCATCCGTGTTCTCCCTGTTTCGCCGTTCTCCTTCGGTTAAAAGCTTTCGATGGCATTCAAGGTTTAGTGGTTCGGCTTTCATGATTTCTCCAGCAACTCCACTGTTTGATATTGGCGTCTTGTGTGCTTGCTGTTCATTTCCCATGGTCTGCTTTGAGCATTTAATTTATTTTTGAAGTGGATTATATTAGGCGCATCCGTAGTCCACCTGATTTGTCAATGGTCTGATTGTTTTGTTTTTTCCACGCCGATCTGTAGGAGTCCTCGTTGCGGGCCTCGCAATGGCTTTGCCCGTTCGTGATAGCTTCCTCCATCTCCCCACCTTGAACGAGGTTTCTAGATCCGAGTTTTTTTTTCATGGTTCAGCTTCTGTCAGGGCTAGAAATGCTTTGATGTCGTTTGTGTCCGATTCTGTGGACATTCAGTCCTCGACCTTGGGGATTCGCACTGCGTTCTTTCTTCCCTTCGTCTGCGTTCTTGTTCCCGTTCGTGTACCTATAACCCAAAGTTGGCTTCAACAAAACTACAAAACCAAGAATACCTTAACAGTAGCCTGCATATTATCGATAGACCGACTTGTCTGTGTTCATCAGGCACAAACAGCATTTTCCAAACTCTGTCCTACGCCATTGTGGTTCACAACGTTTTAAACTAGTGCGTCTCGTAGCCCACTGTGTTTGTCAGGTCGGCTGTTCCACATTGTTGAGTCGATTGATAAAATCTTCAAGAAGCTGATGTTGGCGTCAGACGGGCCTTGTGTATTCATCAAGGACTCCCAAGTCGCGCAAATGACGATCATTCATAAGGTGAACTAGACTACAATAAAGTGGAAGTACGATTCCATCCAGTGTCATTTTAAGTCTCCATGCAATGAGTTGCAAGGCCGTTGTCTTCCTCATGCAAATCTAAGAAAAGCACTTTCACCACTAGACTGCAGCTAAACAATACTACACTAGAATATTCAAAGAATTTGTCCATCCTTCTTTGGAAGTCGCTTGAAAAAAAAACTTGAAAAGGCGTCTGATCACATGTTGTAGATGAAACTGCAACAAAACTTAAAGGTCACGCATGCAAATAAAAATTCTTAGGTTTATAGGCCGGGTTGCAGATTTCAACTCCATGCAACCAGGTTTTTTACTTAGGAGACAAACGGGGTGGCCCTCAGAGGTCGAACGGAGGATTCAACCCGTCAGTCGGCTAGCACTGTGGCTACGTAGCCGAACAGAACGTGCTTCGGATTTTTTTTTTCTTCATCTCATCTCAGACACAAAAGCTTACGTAAAAGTAAAGTAAATAATATGTTGCCGGAATATTTTTATTAATTAGTTACTAAGTTATTTATGCTATACCTTAGTTAAGTGTGCAGTTTCTGCCAAATAACTTATCAATGGTTCGAACTACGGACTTCAAATTACCACCATTGAAAATTTAGATTCAAGCTGGTTAGAATGGTGTTATTGGAATGTCAAAACTTGGCAAAAATACAAATTCTTGCAATGGGACCAAGGTCAACATAAAAAATTGACCCAAGATAATGTAAGTTTCCCTTACGCGCCTGTAAACCATAGTTCAACTTTGTATGGCCTGACGGGAGCACAATAGGTTATTTGGCTGAGTCAGTGTCTTTGAAAAAACTGTAAGAAGTTTTACTTTGAATTGAAGCTGACATAATTTTCAGTCGAAGATAAACTACTTTCCAAGTTTTGGATTTAACAGTTCATGTTTTGCACAATTTTGGCAAACGTAAACTTTTCCTGACAGACATTTATCTTCATCAGGCTGTTTTTGTAGCTTGTTACTGTCCTTTCGGGCTGCCTCCAAGTTACAAATATGTTCTGTACCACTTATCTTTATGAGCCAGAGTCGACGAAATGTGACTGATGGTTTTCCACTTGATGTTCGTGCCCTGCCTGCCAAACCGGCAACCATACGCCTTTCCCAAACGATGGCGCGGGAGCAAGTATTGAATTTTCAGATACACGAGGTTGGATATTCATTAACGGCTGTTGGATGTTCACACAGCTTAATATTGGCTGAGAAAATGCAAGAACCCTGGTCGTTTCTAATTCTGCCAGTGATAAGCATCTGAGGGCTAGAATCATTGGCTATCCAAGCATACTTGAGAGAAAATCTTACCATGATTAACATCCGAGCCCTCTCTGCTCCTGGGGTCCAGTTCCTTGTGAGAGCAGGCCTCCTCACTAGCCACATAAGTGAATGGAGGCAACCCGACCAATACAGGAGGCCACAGTGTCCGCATGTTTCATATGCCATCAGAAAACTGGATGTGGTTATAGAACCGAATCATGTCAAGCAAAAGCCGACGACAGTTTGGAGAAGTTAAACATCTACCTTCAAAATAACTGTTGGAAAATTTTTTTTAAATCGTGCTATTCCGTGTTCGTGAGATTAAGCGTTTTATTGTGAATTTCCTCGCAAATGGTTATCTTTGATTTTGAAGCAGCTGGATACCAGCATTGTTCTTGCTGTCTCGTAGTTCATTTCATGCTGAGTGGCCATGTAATGGGTGGCAACTCTTATTTTTTGGATCTCCTGACCTGGAGGCTGTAATACGGTGTAGGGTCTGAATTTGGATGCCTCTTTGGGTTTCTCCCACATAATTGACCTTCACTTCGTTCTTGCAGGGGTTATATATACCGCACTCCTGGTGGTGGGGTAGTGTGATACCATTTGACTACAACTGTCCTTGGAAGCCTCATGCTTTTGGGTTCTGTCCTTGCTAAGAGCTTGGTTGTGGGTGACTGATAATTTAATGTCATTTTTAGTGTAGGGAGGTAACTCACAAGGATGACAACAAATATCACTTGAAGAAAGTTTTTAAAAAAATTTGCAAAACATGAGCTAATTTGTTAAATCCAAAACCTTGTAAGTGCGTTCTTCTTGACTGGACATTATGAGCGTGTTTGGCTAATCCCTGTGAAGAGCTTTTGTCACATGTCTAAGGATATGTAATTTCTGCGAAATTGCAAATTTTGCAACAGTTCTTTAAATTAGTTATAAAAATTATTCTTGAAGTGGTAGGTAAACAATCCTTAACTGAAACAAAAATAGTACCCATTCACTTATCGCAAAATGCCACAAATTTCTAAACAACATAGCGCAAAATTTACTGGGCTTTATTTTTCATGAATAAATTTAACGAAAAACAAGCCAGTGTAATTGACAATTAGCTACTGCAACAAAATTCCAGTAGTAGTTATCACTCAGGTGAATCCACGCCAAAAAATGCTATTGGTAAAAGGTTGCCGTAGATGATCCGTCGATTTTCATCAACCACGTACGTGGTGCATATTTATGTTACAAAGTTGGGCTGCAATTGTGTACCCATGTTTTCGTGCTCCGTTGGAATTTTTGTTATCATAAATTCTGTAAATATACGACCCAAGGTGATATAGTTAACGAATTCAGCCGCAATATCCATCACTACAAAATTGCACCTTCATCTCAACAAAACCCACCGCTATATCGGATGTGGTATTATTACGTAAATTACATGTCCTTACACATTTCGTGTTGAATGCCAGATGGTGTAAAACTATTTTTCGCGTGCAAACTAAATCACGGTAAACTGTGCAGCCTTGTACAGACCATAAGAATCGGTAAATTTGATGCCTTGTTTGTTGTTTTGTTGACAGATTTTCGGTTACCTCAACTTTGGCTTGTGGGCATGCAACTTATGGTTCTTGTTCAAGGAGACTCCTTGGTTTCTGTCGCGAAGTGGAGGACCGCAACAAGATATTGCCCCACAGCACATGTAGGAAAAACAATTTGTTGGGAAATCACCACTGGAGCTTTCTATTCAACATTTGCACATTTAGAAGATTGCAAGCTCAAATTAGTATTTTTGCACGATTATTTTATTTTTTTAATGGGTGCTTAATTACAAAATGTTAATAGTTGATCTTTATTATCATTATGCCTTTTTTCTGTTTATATTCTAGCAACATATGTTCTGTAGTCTATGCAACGTTCATCAGTAAGTTTAGCTTGAGGGATTATGTGTGTTTTTGTGCCCATGTTTGTATTTATTTCCGTACACTAATAATTCCTGTTGATCGAAGCTTTGTCATTAGCCAGTGTATGGAATAAACATTGTGATGAATACAATGATAACTGTCAGAAATCACGACAAGAGATACAGAATATCTTTTGTATACTTTCAGTTTTAGTGTTTTGTAGGTTCACGAAATCGTTGCGTAAAGGTTTCACACAATCTTGTGAAGATTTTCGAACAGTTGTCATTGTCAACTACTGCGCGCTTCCATCTCCATTAATCATGTAAAAATCACCAAGATTATTTTTAAAGAGAATTTATTAACTCAGGGTTGAGTCAGTGTCCATTTTGTTACATTCTAGCAAGTATGCATATTTATGTATCTATTGGTTTTTATAAGGTTTGTCTTTTGTTATTATTGTATTAAAATCCTTTTAAAGGTTGTAATTTGTGTGTTAATCAACATTTTTCCCAGTGCTTACTTATTCACTATATTGTAATTGTGCAACACTGCTAACTTTTTTGTTGCGTGAATGTTACTTAATAATAGTATTAAAAAGTATTGTTCTTACTCCTGATTCATTAAGGGATTTATCTCACAACTAAAATTATTTATCTAAAAAGCTTGTTCAGTGGTTTTAGTGCTTACAATAATGACATTATTTTGTGTTTGGATTTTTTTAAACCATTAAGGGTACTTGAGACTAAAAATTTATGGAAAGGTATGTCATATCAGTCCTGTTTATTTACTATAATTGTTTTTAGTTGTTACACCACTGACAGTGATCTTTAGGAAAACACACGGCTGTTCTCCAAAGTACTTACGGCACACTATTAATCTTCAAGATAATTTGATTAAAATAGATTAAAAGAACTGAAATTGAAAATGAATACTACTTTAAAACTCATGATCGTCACCATTGACTTTTTTGGAAGTGGTACTGACCATAGATGTGGCAATACTGAATAAGGCCACTAAAAGTTAATTAATTGGTTCTCAAGACTAGTTCTAAAAAAATGGGTTTATTTTTATTCGCTATTTTTCAGATGCAGGTAATAACTTTTTTTTTAACCAAACCCAAAAAACTCCACAATCCTACAGTTTGTTTTATTAATATTTAAATTTGTTAACAATATTTATGTTTTAATGCCCAGTTCAGCCACTTTCAGAGTGTCAATGTTGCATGTTGAATTAAGTCTTTACACCCACATATATATATATTTTTTTAATGGAAGTGTTATGACCTTTAGATTTGTTTCACGATGATCATGTGAAGAGCTCTGGCTGATATGTTTGGTAAAAGCACTGACAATCCATTGAAAATTTATTTAACTGTTTAAAAAAAAATATTCTTGCAAACCCATGTGCAAGCTTGTATTCATTTCATTTCAATTCCAATTCATTCATTTCCAATTTCCAATTGAATGAATTTCCAATTCAATTGAATTCAATTCAATTCATTCAATTGAATGAATTTCCAATGAATGAATTTCCAATTCATTCATTCCAATTCATTAACTTTAAGTGGCCTTAAAGGGCAAACGTTTTTTTCCATTATGTATGGGTATTCTTTTTTAATGTATTTAAGCCTAGGTGGGGTTTGTGTATTAGCTGAGGCATTTGTTCAGTTTTGAAACTTGCTTAAGCTTATCTGTTGTAAGAAGACTTGCAGTTTATCAATGATTAAAGCTCTTAAGGAATGCTGTTAAAAAACACAAACCTTAAACCATCATATCACAGACCATCTGTGAACTCAGTACTTGCTTTTTGGTCTGCAAACTGTGTCACAGATTTGATCAGGTAGTAGGTTAAAAATTACATTGTGTCCTTTCCTTAAAACATATCGATCACTGTTGGTGAGTGTGTGTGTGTGCACGTGGACTTACGAGCCTGCCATTAAAGAGCTTCAGTTTTAAATTATGAATATACCATTCGTTAGCATAAGTATAACCTGAATGTGTAATTTAATTTCTTACTAAACATTGCAGTTGTTATATGCCAATAATGCAGTACATTTTTATTGATTGTATTGATGCCTTGTTTATCAAGTTAATGAATCTCTTGATGAAAGCTCATATTAAAATTTCAGCCTGAGAATACAATGCAATTAGCAGTTCCAGCCTGCAATTCTCCATTTACATAATTGCAATTATGCAAGTACAACCATGCAAGTTCAATCATGGTGCCAAGGCCGTAAGGTCCAGAAGAGAGTCAGACCGATAGCAGCAACGCTGTAAGTGTTGATATCACACTTTTAAGTAGCAACTGCATTGTTAATGCAGTGTATTATGGAAGTATGTAGAACCTGTCAGCTTTGTATGCAATTGCACAGTAGCAGTGTACAAAGTTCTACAGAAAGTGACCTTGTATGAGGCATGTGGATACGGTTTTGGATTTGACAAGTATTCACGGAATGCCGCTGGAGAATTGCAGTTTGTGCTGCAAGTGATCTTCCCAGCAGATGCTTTCATCACTCAACTATCACTACAAATCAGTCGATCATGTTCGTACAGTGTATTATTATTCTTGATATCAAACATTTTTGGAACTGTGTACTGTACTAACATTCAGTGTCATGTCTTTTTCTGAACCAAATACAGGCGTACAGAAAACTATTGAAAGTTATTTTTGAAATAGGAGCACAAATGACAAGAGAAAGATGTGCATTGTAACAAAAACAAGTAATACTTGATAAGATTACGAGCTGTACAATTTTTGGTGCCAACTGCTTTAATCACTTATAGGCAATTGGTAAACAGTTACCTGCAGTCTGAAAGAAGTGTTGGTTCTGGTCTGAACGTGAAGTGGTGCTTCTGTAGTGCCAGTACTTTTGAAGTTGGAGTAACTTCTGCAGTGGCTCTTCAACTTCGACAATCATGTTGAGTTATTAGTGATGCCATTCAATTCTTTTGTAATTATACATTGTTCTATAGTATGTAAATTACTGGTGATGACATTCAATCCTTATTCCTGTTACGTTTGCATGGACCTATTTGTGTTAAACATAACTGTTTAGTGAATTTAATTGCAGTAGGTTAACTAATTATGCACAGCAGAAAAACTTGTTTTAAGATGCTCAATGGTGGTGATACTAATTTCTGTTTAGATCTGTTAAAGCTGTGCTCATAAGCCATGTGCATTGTGATTTAAGGCTCTACCGATATCGCATTTTGGCGTTACCGATACCTGTGGTACTGGCGGGATCAGTATTAATACCGATACTCAACAAGCTACCAACAACAAAATTAAAAAAAAAAATTTATTCAGGGTGAGGAGGAAAGGGTGCAAATTATATAATTCTGGAAGATGGGCGGAAAGAAGGGCAACCAAATTAGGAAAAGAAAAGGTTACAACAGCACCGCATGTCTGGCAGGCAGGAAGCATTGGGGAAGCTGTCAGGACAGCATGATTTTCAAAGGGGTAGCTGCGAGACTCCTTGAGCCTCATTTATTTCTGCCAACATAAACATGGAAGAATACAACGTAAATTATCATTAGAAAGGGTGGGGGAATCATTAGCCGGGGGGGGGGGGAGGGGGGGGCAGAATGGGCGAGCACCACCGCTAGTGCAACATACAATTTTAAGGTCCTAAATCTAAGAATTTTTACTTAAAACATGTAATAGAGTTGTAATATGTTTTTAGAAGCATCTTCTAGATTTACACGTTCTTCTAGATCTTAAACGTTTAATAAGCTTATCTACCAAGAGACGTAAAACATTTGGGGACCAAGTTTTTTTCCCGAATAATTATTCGCTTTCAAAGTTCTGTGGTTCTATACATAAGCCTTTGTAAAAATTATACGATATTCTATTGCAATTTAATTTAATAGTTTACTCCTGAAGACTTTTGCTTTCCTGAGGTCTTCTGACCAGTATGTGTTAAGGCCAAAAGATTTTTTCCTTCCAGAATGCTTCTCCCGAGTTGTGAGTTGATCATTCTAAGAGGATTTTCGCTTTGTGGATGCTAAAGTTGCTTTATCAAATGCACAAATGTTGAATATCAAAATGGTCCACAATTTTTAGCCACAAACTTGCTGATAAAATCCAGCAAGCTACGTGGCAGAAACATTGTGGAAACCATGAACAGGTGGAAATAAATTTTAACCTATTCTAGCCCAGTAATTAACTTTTCTTTACGATTCGTGCTGAAAAACAGCTACGACAGACATGCAACTGGCTAAATCAATCTACGTCAATGTAGACTTAGGAATATAAAATAGGCATAGCTACTAAATTTCTATTAAAAATTTAGAATTACCAAAATATACGCTGCCAACAAATAAAGTTTAGAAAACATGAAATATTTGAACTGTAGATGTAAGTCCCGTGTGTCTGCTCATGGAAAAATTTCGCAATGGCAAAAAGATCGGTTGAGTTTTGGGAGTAAGGAGCGGTATCTGCTACGTTTCGTAGCATCCGATTGAGTACCGATAACCACAGTATCGCTGATTTCAATACTGTTATCGGTATCGGTGACAGCCTTATGATTGTTAAAAGATTAAAATAGTATATAAAAGTTGTGATCCGCAGGTAACTAAGCAAGCGTTTTAAAAATAGTAACCTTTATAGCACAAGGAATTTAATTTGGACACGGCATATTTCTCCATTTTTAGGTGGTTATTAGAATGAAGACTTTTAATATTGATTTAAAAATGTTAAGTGTTTGGTATGCCAAATTTTCACCAGCTTGTAGTTGATTGTGTGCTGCATCTTTATCCATTGTAAAGTTTGTGGATGTACAGTAAATACTATTACAACCCAGGGAAAGTATTTTATTTATATTGGAATTCGAAAGTGAACTTTCATGTACTTAAAAGTAGTTACTATAATAGTGTAGTAAAAAGACAGCATCGAGCCAAATGCGTAAGTGAAAAGCACCCCTTCCCTTCCCCTCCCGCCCCCCACCCAAAAAAAAGTTACGGTGCAATTCAGGCGGTCCTTAAGAGTTTGGGGAACTGAAAGAAAGACTGAAGTAGGAAAGGAGTTCCAAAGTGGCTGAATTACTCTTCTCGTGAAAATCAAAATCGGATATTAAACTTGAAGGAGAAAAGCCTGTGATTTTAGCGTCTATTTGAACAGGAGGGACAACAATTCTGACAAAGCATTAATAAGGTGTAGGATTTGATATGCTTAGGTAAAGTCACCATGGTGAAACCTGTTTTCAACTGTCGAAAGGTGTGTTTGCAATTGGATTGGTATGGCAAATGGCAAAGGGGATTTGCACCATTTGTTGACATGTCTAAGGACAGGAAGGGTGAATAACATGGTCGCGCAATCGAAAAGCAGTATTCAAGCGAGGGAAGGAGGAATACTTTGTACGGGGGGGGGGGGGCTGGGTTTGATTTTAGTTAGAGAAAAACTTCAGAATAAAGTGGGCTTTTTTCATGACCGTACCAATTATGAAATTGGCATGTAGATGGAACTTTAACGAACTGTCCATATGAACTCCAAGGTCGGGTATAAGAGGACTTCAGCGATAGTCTTGTGTGGATACAGTAAGGAAAGCAAGGATTGTTAAGGTCGATGTACTCAACTGCACATTTATTGAGTTAAGCTGTAAGCGCATTCCAGTGAGCCTTCTCCACAACGGCGTCAAGATCTGTATGAAGGGTAGCGAAAGAAAGGACGGAAATGCATTCAGCGTATCGGGAATTAACAGAAAAGGTGTCGTTTTGAAGGTCCAATGTAAAGATATTAAAACAAGTGGCTCAAGGATGAATTCTTGGAGTTCACCAGAAGTAATGGGAGTCTATTTACTGCTGGATGAGCGAATGAATATCTGTGGATGGCGGATAAAGAGGTAGGAGTGAACCCAAAAATGCCATGGCGGGCAGAAAGTTGGGGAGGAGAGTTGGTTGATAATTTTGGTGTGGGGAAACCATCAAAAGCCTTACTGAAGTGGATAAAGACCATGTCGCATGGAACTCCGCCATCCACGAGGTAAGTAAGAGAATCATAAGTGCTTAGCAAATTGGTGGTGCAGGAGCGTACGGGTAGGAAACCATGCTGTGAAGGTGGCAGAATACACATGAAAAGTTCACTGAAAATGCATTGATAGTATTTTAGAATTGACAAGACAGAAGACTAATAGGTTGATAATTTTTAACATTGTGCAGTGCGCCACTTGTGAACAGGGATCATATTTACATTTTTCGGGGAGGTAGGAATAATGCAGGTATGGATTGAGGTGGAAAAAATAAAAAGGGGGACAGTAAGAGTGGAGGTACAGTTCTTAAGCATAATTGGAGAGCTGTTGTCGGGACAGAAAAAAGTATCCTCTCTGAAGAGCAGACTTGATGTCCGTGATAGTTAATTTCACCATACCGCGTAGGTTGGGAGCGGGAGGCCCAACCTAAACGGGTTTAAAATCTGACAAAAAAAATAAACTGGTTAAAAGATTCTGATATCGTCCAGGAGGATCCTTGTTAGCGTCTTTGATGCAGTTAGTGGGAGCAGTTTTTATGGCTCTATTGGTATATGCGAACAGTTTAAAGACTGGGAGCTGCTGTCTTGTCTGGAGAGAGTGATGTGGAGGGCGGTGAGAATGGTCACTGGCAATTACAAGAGAGAGACGTCACTGGAATGTGCAACAAGATGTGGAACTCGATGGAAGAGCGAAGAAAACTCCATAGGTTGCCACTGTTTTTCGCGTTCTGAATGGCTGCACTATTGTGGATCCAATTGACTTCTGTGGTGCCCCTGACTTTGTGGGTCGCCATGACCACACCAGAAAGGTGAAAAGATTGCAGTGCAGCAAGAACGTACTTGCAGGCTCCTTTTTTCCACGCACCATTATTGAATGGAATAATTTGCCCCAAGAGGTTGTTCAAACTAACTCTGAACTTGCTTTCGTCAGAAAGCTCAAAACTACTTTACAGCCTATGATCTGCAGCCATACTGTTTGATTGCCTTGCATCTGTGGCGCTTGTGGGCTGCTTTTTCCCTTATTTTTGGTCTGTTTTTATACTGCTTAATTGCTCCTTGGGGCATTGCAGTTATTTCACATAAATAAATGGTACACGAAAAATTAACGTCATCTGATGCAGAAACAAAAACACATAATTAAATACGTGAGACAAAATTTGCAGAACCTTTTTTCTATAAGTCCCTCCACCCAAGTCCCTCAAATTTGACCCAAAATTACGTCACAAGGTACAAGACTGAAACGGTGTCAAAATGTCGAGAAAAAAAAAGTCAGTATCTTCGTAAGACAAAATATCGGGAAGCGGTTTCAGATCGGGCAACTACGTGATGTCATGTGTACCATGATTTTGCCAAAATTAACGGTCAAAGGGCATATACAATTTTTCTGTCGTTAGAAGCGGACACACATAATTAAAGAAATTTTTCAGACAAATGTTCTAAAAGCTTTTGTCTACAAGACACCCCCCCCCCTTTTTACGTCACAAGGTACATGGCTGTCAAACTGTCGAGAAAACTAAGAAAAACTTGATGCACCACCGTAAGAGAAGTATCGGGAAGCATTTTCAGATCCGAAAAGCGTATGCCCTTAATTTTTTCTTTTTCGCAGTTTATAATGAATCTTGTTTAGTTTAGGCAATAAACCTACTTTATTATTGAGCAAGCAGGCCATTAATGCGCAGACATTTTTACAGTTAAGTAGTGACCAAATTTTGAAAAAGATTAGATACCTGAAACTTAATAGGTTCTTCTGTGGATTTGTATTTTGGGGCCATTCAAAAACCACGTGGCTGTTTTTAAAGTCATTTTTAACCCCCCACCTCCACCCTGTGTGGTCATCTGTGGTCAGGACTTGGACCCCCCCCCCCAACAAAAAAACCCACGTGGCTCATAGCCCCCCCCCCCCACTTAAAAAAATAACTTAATGTGTTTTTGACAATGCAGTACCACGTCATATAAAATGTGTTTTTATATCCGACGAAAATGTGTATTACCTGTTTTAATTAGCAGATTCCCCCTGTGAGCTCATTTCCCCCCTAGAGTCTTGAAAGTTGTCTTCCCTGCCGAGCTCGTACGGTACTGCGCATGTGCGAGGCTTGCTTATATAAGCTTTCGCGCAGCGTCTATTGGCATTATTTCTCCTAGGGCGATCACGGACGTTTTCTCCTAATCGCGCCGAACTGGCCCGCCGTGGCCTGGTTTCCGCTGCTACTCAGCCTCCTCATCGACTCTCCTCGCCAACTACCAGACCGAACGGACCTCCTATCCCAGAATAACGGACAGATCCTCAACCCGAACCTCCAGGTGCTACGCCTTCATGGGCGGCTACTATCATCCGGCTCTTCCGCGCAACAGGCATTCTTGAAGACAAGGCCTCCCCGCATCGCTTCTAGGACTGTCCGCTCCTATACCAATAAAATATACGACAGCCACTGGAAACGATGGTTTCATTGGTGTATCACAGAACAAGTTAATCCAGTCAGTCCCCCTATGCATGACCTCCTCCGCTTTTTCACCTTCCTTTTCAAAAGCGGGTTACGAGGCTCTACAATTCTAATCTACTGCTCCACCTTAAATGCTGTCTTCAAAGCGGCCGGGAATACTGCCCTCCTCACCAACTATAGGATTTCGTCTCTAATCCATTCCTTCCACCTAGATCGTCCTCGCATCAGCAAGCAATTCCCCGACTGGGACCTATCTATTGTCCTTGCTGCCCTCCTGGCCCCACTATATGAACCAATGGCTTCCTCACAACTCGGCCATCTTACAAGAAAGATGGCTGCCTGCCTCCGTTGCAGTGAACTACATGCATTATCAGCGACCGAAAAAGACTTTTTTTCCTCCCGGACTATATCGGTGTTACTCCACGTTCATCGTTCCGTGCAAAAACTCGCATTCATCCCTTCATCATCCCCTCTCTCTCAAACATACTTGGGGACGATGAAGAACGCTCTCCAACATACTTGGGGACGATGAAGAACGCGCCTTATGCCTGGCACGAGCCATCCGCTTCTACCTAAAAGCATCCAAACCTATTCAACAAAGTAGGAATTACATCTACTCGGATGATTGCTACCTGGCTCAAAAGCGTTATCGTACAAGCTTATGAGGCGCTTGACATCAACTGCGCTGCGGAGGGTCTATACCGCGTTGGGCCATTCATTGCCGCCCGACGCATGCTGTAATCCCTTAAACACACGTTGCCATTCTGTGAAGGGAATCGGTCGCTACCTGAGGGGAGTCTTGTTAGATGACGCCCGCCGCCTTGACGAAGTCTATGGGAATGTTATTAACAAGATGCACTAACACTGCATTAGTAATTCGACGTGTCGTATGGTAGAATACAAAAAATCTGCAATTGACGTATGAAGTTGGAACGGCAAACATACCAACAGGACACTTAAAAAATCTGAATGCGTGGTGTACTGAAGAATATCTACTATATTGCACATTACATTAAAAAAAAAATTGTCTCGTAACTTTTGCTACTACGATACGGCAAATGAGCCAGAATCTTGTATGCGACGATGCAATCACTGACCAGATAAGTTTTCATCAAGTTAAGTTTGATATTGGTATTCTTACAAAAAAAAAAAAAACTGAAAGCTTCGTTGTTGTAGTTTCCCGTACCCGTTGTTATTGTTCATCAGACTTTTACATTTTTTAAATTTGGTGGGGGGGGGGGGGGTAGGAGAAATCGTATTGCGCTGAGGGTATGTCATGTTGACTAAATTTATTTACACTTTTTAGGTGTATTAACAAAAGTTAAAATATTCACGCGAAAATTGTGACATATTTTCACACAAAAATTGTGACAAAGTCCACATTGAATATAACACTGCAATTTCATGTGGCCAATTTTTCTTAGGCTATACTCAATACAAAGTACTTGTTTTACTAGCGTTTTATAATTATCTTTATTATTGTTATTTGTAATTTTAAATCTGTGGTTAAAACTAATGTTGAACCAATAAAACTTACATGAGTCTTCCTGTTACGGATTTTTAAAAAAAATCTGAAAGCCAGAGGCCATTAGGAATATCCCGCCCTTCCCTCCCTCTGGCCAGTCTGCCACTGTGAAAACAGGACATCATTTGCTTTGCTCACTCGTTCAATAGGAAACAACACCACAAATACGCGTAATAAAATACTGTAATATATCGCACCCGAAAAGCAGCGAGGATGGCGCAGTAATTAACAGCAAAGGTCTTATACGAGCATCGCATTCATTGTACCGTCCAGATTCAATCACAGAAATTCGGTGTACCATCCAGATCACCGCATAGGTAAGTGATGACTCACTTTGTGTTGTTCTGTGCCATACGAGATGAGCCATCTCGACGAACACGATAGCCTCTAACGGACAGCAATGTTGAAGAGCTGACTTGCCGAAATGTGCAGTTACACGCCGCAATTTTTCGTACGATGGGCGTTGCGCGCACACCTTTAAGCTGAGGAAGCGCTGACATCAGCCACTGATCGTGTACTATTTGACGACGGTTTTTCGCTCGGAGACCTTTTTAGAGGTTAGCGAACTAAAACCGGCCTAACTAAATTAACTTACAGCATAATACCTTGTGTACTGGTTCACTGTAACTCCCCCACCGCATACTTGAATTTCGTCGGATCAAAATTGAACAAATGTGTCTGGTTTTTGAGGAGATATCGCTGACGTAAATCGGCTACCCCCGTTTTTTGGCCACAACCACATTAATTCGATGTGTGACACGTCGAATTAAAAAAGGTAATGATATTTTCTAGGCAACCAGAAACTCAAATACCAGTGTTATCTGGTTGATTTTGGTTTCTATTGCCTGTTGAAAATAAACATTACCTTGCACCCACCCTCCTTCCCTCTAGTCGCCATTTGGGCACGATAGAGGTGTCAAAAAGGTGAGCTCTACTGCTCCGCTTCAAATTTTATATGAAGGAGGCTGTGCAGTAGGTAGCGAACCGGAAGGACATCTCTGTTTGTTTTCTCTAGAATTAAACAGCATTGAGAAGGAGTATGCTATTAAAAAAAATAATATATATTTTCAACAGGCAAAAGAAACCAAAATCAACCAGGTAACAGTGGTATTTTGGAGTATTTTACATTTTTCACATATGTATTATTTTACCACTGGCAAATTTTCACATTTTTCCACACTGGCAGCATCCCTGCTATTCCCAAAGCCAATCAAGAGAGCAGCTACGTTCCTCACTGCGAGGAACGCAGCTACAACCCCCAGCCAATCCTAGCCAGAGCCCCCTAAGAAAGAGCTCCCTAGGCTCTGTCCTAGCGTTGGTAAAAGCGCGCGCGGATGGCGATCTACGCGTGGCTGTTATAAGGCAAGCAGGATAAGTAAGTAAAGGGTTTATTACACACAAGAAATGCTACGAGGGCTACGAGCACAAGGATGCTATAAGGAAGGCCGGGTGTCCCTTTAATAGATGAATTTGATTATTATTGTTAAATATTTTAACCACATTTTTTGGCGATCTGTAACAGCCGCTAGAATAACGTCATCCTGGATTTGTATTCACTGAGACGGAAAGTAGAAAATTGTAGCCTAATACGTTCATTATTATCAAAAGCAAATTATGGACACACAATTGCCATCACTGCATTAAATTGTCCCGGTGAAGCACTGATGATAGCCGCACATTATTTAGATGAATTTAGTACGAATCAGGGAAACGCAGTATTACGTTGTTGGAGATTTCTACGATAAGCCGCAGTATTTTTCACCACTTATTCGAGAAATGCAGTTCGGTTGACTGGGGCCCACGTGTTAGTCGGTGCATGAATTTATATGCTATTACACTACGTGGTAAGCTCCATGGTCGATGTAGGAACAATACAAAAACAATGTAAGGCTGAGTGAGATGGTATGCATAGAAACTCTTGTACGGTAAATGCACCAATCCATTGGAGATAATGGCTTTCTTTTCAATGCAGTGGCCAGGTGGTTTGTTTGGAAACTCTCCTCCCCCATTGTGGTTACTTGTGGCAAAAGTATATAAAACCAGACAACAACAACAACAATTGTGTGTCCATAATTTGCTTTTGCTTGTGGCTGAAAGCCAACCCCACTCCCTGGCTGACCACGTGGTTTTTGACTGACCCCTTTACATAAAAAAAGAAAAAATATATTTTAAACAAATACGCACACATCTCTTCGAATACTTGATTTATGTGTACGAATCTCTGTACAAAATCTCACAGAAAAATCGACGAATTTTGGTTCGATGGAATCACCACTGTTACTGCTGCTGCAAAAGCCACAGAAGCCGCGGCCATACACTTATGATTGGTCGCTGTGCCTAAGCACCCGTGCTCTTAACGAGTCTTCAATGATTGGTCGCAGCGCATAGGCGCCCATGTACTTCACTAGTCCTCAGCGATTGGCACCCCGGTCAGCCCACCATTTGCCATTTCGAGAGTCCCTTGGCCACCAAGGATTTCACAAACGGCTCTGCCTCGTCGCATACGACAACTGTTAGTCTACTAAGTGATGGTCATTCGTTGACAGTCCCTGTCTTCTGGGACCGTTTTCCTCCAGCCAACAACTACTAGTGTCTTCTGGGTGCGCCGTCCGCCTGTGTTGGTGCCCACAACCATTTTTCGTCAGCCCGGCGCCTTTCGTGGGGCATGGCTTGACCGTCTACTGACTGCCCCTACTCGTGTCATCGCATTT
>JAHWFP010136325.1:0-10382 GCA_023313725.1 Lithobius niger | reverse complement strand
CCCCCCCCCCCCCCCATATCCAAAACTATTCTTTCAGTCAACAGGAAAGGGTGCGCCTAACAAGCGCCGAATTGGAACTTTTGAAGCTGCAGAGTATATTCCAGCATACCATACCATGGAAGCTAATTCGACGCTTAAGGCACCTTCTTCGATTTCTGTACTCATGTCATTTTATGAAGAAAACGAGGCAATTCCGGAACTGGCAGTTCATCTGGTCATTAAGGATTACAAGAATCTTATAAAAAGAGCTTCTTCATTCCACAAGGACAGTTTTGCCTATAGCTCTCGACTTCTCAACATGGTGTTTCGCAGAAAGGATGCCGTAATTCAGTCTGCTGTCAACACCCCTGTTGAAGTTGAGGCTCATGCCGATTCACGGGTCAACTGAACTTTCAGAGACAACCTCCTCGAACTTGCTCCCGAATTGCGTGACAATGCCAAACTGGCTTCAGTTCCCAGGCCACCACACTTCAAGAAGAAGAACATACTTCAAGAGCAACTCTGAAAAGAGCGGAAAGCGGAGAACCTCGTAAAGAACCCTGCAACTCCTGACTGTAATAGGTCGCGGTTGCCCCTTCCAGAAAATACCCCTTCCCAAAACAGGCCAGGGCAAAGGCTTTCACAGAGGATGAGGATCCTTTAGGGGAAGAGGAAGAAGGTCCAACTACTTTTTTCGCAACCCGCTTCAATCACCAGTTGCCGAGGTTCATGACGAGAGGGCTTGGGTGACAGATGCCCTGATGACATCTTGGCAAGGATTCATGCATACACATTTCCTCATTCTCCCTTCTTCAATCAACACTCAATAAGATCAGGGAATCCAAAGGGAGCTTCATCCTAGTATCACCTGTATGGCCGGCTGGTCCTTGGTTCATAGACCCCATGAAGATGAAGAAGGAGGAACCCATACCACTTCCAATCTCGCAGTGCTTCCTCACCCAACACAGGAAAACGTTACACCCAAAACCGGAAGTTCTTCATCTTAACAGGTGGAGGTGTAAAATCTCTTCTGAAGCAGGAAGTCTTTGATTCTCCGGTGACAGAAAGAGACATTCATTGCCACAGAAAGTCAACCAGAAAAATGTACGAAACAAAATGGAAAATGTGGCATTTTTGGGGCAAATAAAAATCCAATTCTTCATTGGCATCTTTTTTTGAATAACTTTTCAAAAAAGGCCCTGCCCCATCCGCAATTACAGGCTTCAGGTGAACCATTAACTCTGTCCTATCCTGTCAATGGAACAAGAAATTAATTGGAAGCAAGTTGAACTCAACTCATGTAGGCTTTCGAAAATGAAAGACCCAAGACCAAGCAGCTTTTAAATAAAAACTAGCCGCTAGTCCTGTCAAGTATAAAAAATCCTCCTTGTGAGCCCATTCACACAGTCTCACTATTGTATCTTTCTCAAAAGACAGTCTTTTTCGTTGCGCTAGCATCAGCTGCTGGGCAAAGTAAGCTGGAGAAGGCGAACTCATCTGTTTCTCCAGGACAATTTAGAGCACAAAATCTAGAACCAGATGTCGCTCCAAAACCTGTCGTAATTACGGTCTTGCTCCTTTCTTCGATCCAGAGGGAAGTGAAAGAACCGAATGTCCAATAAGGTCTCTACGAAACTACTTGAATAGAACCAAAATTCCAAAGTCAAAACAAGAATCAGCGGAAAGAAAAGTTCCTCCAGCTGCACTTTGCCTACAAGTCCAAAAAAGTGGCGAACTTAATCCAATACCCATAACTCCTTTTAAACTAGGAAAGTGGATATGCAACGTCATTAAGAGAGCTTAAGACTTGGGCTCTAATCATTTGGAATTACCAACGGAAGAGCAGGCACACAAATTAGCAGCTTCCTGGGCTTATGTATCTGAAACATTACTTGAAGTTGTATCTGCATGTTCGTGGAATAACCGTAACACCTTCATATCACACTAACTCAAAAATGTTAGTGCTTTGAGTGGGGGTAAAGCTTTAAGGGCAAATAAAAAAAAAACCTTTTGTTTTACAGGAGCACCTGCGTCTCCAAAAATCGTGTGCGTGAATTTTTTTTTATGGCTTCGCTTCCCATTCGAAACAAACAAGGTGCACGAGATCTACCAACAATTATCCATTGTGTAAATTGAATTGAATTGAATTTATTTACTTGAGTACTACAGACCTGGGAGTCATGCACTCAATCCTATACCATAAAACTAATACCTTAGACCTAACAAATCACAACACCCACTGGCCACAATCAACAGTTAGTCACAAAGGAAAGCGAAGAATTCTAACAGAAACCAAAGTGCCGAATTTTAAATGCTCAATGCAGAAACTTAACAAAATTAAACAATAACTCCCGACAAATAAGTTGACAATGTGAACATAGCGGGTCCTTCATTAACTTGGATTTAAATATAGATTGTCACACACTCGAAACGAAAGCCTTAACCTAAACCTTAAACCGTACGGCCACACCACGCCACAAACGGTAATAGCTCCGATAGATACAGGCTAAAGACGTTTCCCCTTGCTGCAGCAGAACTGCAAGGTAGCTCTAAGGGTGCGGGAGGCCCCAACATTAAATGGACGAACACCAATGATACCAAGCAAATCCACACCAGGCTGGCTTAGTGGCAACCGCCGGAAAGCAGCCCAGAGAGGACAATGGAGTAGAAAGTGCTCTACCGTCTCGTCTCCAGAATTACACCCGCAACGGGAAGAAGCCCTCCATCCCAATTTATGCTCATAGGAATTGAGCAACACATGTCTAGTGCGCAGCCGCGACAGCACGCCCGCGTCACGCCTGGACAAAGAAGCCAGGTCCACAGGGTCAGACACTCTTGGATGCAAATGAAACAGTCCTCTCCCCGTGCCACCCCTCTCCCATTCCAATTGCCACGCCTCAGAGGCCCGAGCAATCAGAACAAGACGAAGGTCACAGGGGATAACAGGTAGGGAAATTGGGTTTACCCCGGACAAACATCCGCTACGAGCCAAACCATCTGCCACCTCAATCCCGAAATGTCCGGAGTGTCCACGGACCCACCGGACTTCCACCACAACCCCAGACTGCAAGGCGCCAAAGAGCTTCCAACCAATCTCCACCACAATTGGGTGTGACTCCTCCAAATCAGAAAGAGCCCGCTGAATACAACCTACACTAGACGCCGAATCGGACAATACCCTGAACTCCGGAAACTGCAAGTCGAGGCCAACGTCAATGGCAATGCTAATAGCTACTAACTCGCCGACAAACACCGAGGGCAGGAAAGGAACAGAGAAACTGAATGCTAGGCGCAGGCCCTCTAGAAAGACTCCAACTCCCCCCTTCCAGCCCTCCCTCCGAAAAGAAGCATCACAGCAGATATCTCCACCCTGCCTAACTACTAACCCATCCCCAACTAAACAACAATTGCGAACAGCCTGACACCACAGCCATGGGCTGTATGGCCACCCTCTGTAAAGCACTGGGACCGCTGCAAGCCCAGACTCCAGGAGCAGCGACGCTCCCAGGCCCAGGTTCCCAAGCTGCTCCCGTGCCAGGGGGCCCACCAAAGTGTAATCCCGAAAGATATTCCCCAGGGGATCCTCATCACCTCGAGCAACCGCCCTCAGACACACTGCCAACAGGAGCTCCTGCGCACGAATATGCGCTGGACGCTCACTCGCCTCGATGTGGAGCGCAGCAACCGAAGTGGAGGGCAAACAACCGGTAACCACACGCAGACTCCTATTCAGAGCAACCTGAGCACTCCCGATCGTCCGCTTAGAGCTCGCCAAAAGCGGCAGATGGAAATCAGCACAAGAGCGGACGTAAGAACGATACAGCGCAGAGACTGCCGCTCTATGCACTACAAGCCGGTTACCAGCAATGGATCTCAAGACCCTCTCACGACTAGCAATGGTCTCCCGAACTGCCACACCATCCCCCAGCCACGTTAGACGGGGGTCAAGGCGGAATCCGAGGTACCTCACGGACGCAGTCGCTTGTACCACAGCACTACCGACCTTCAGGGAGCCAGCAATGAGTGGACCCCTGGAAAAAATCATAAGCTCTGTTTTTGGTGCCGACAATGATAATCCCCTAGTGGCCAAAAGAGCTGCCCCCTCCGCTAACGCACATTCAAGCAATCCAAGAAGGTGAGGGACATCCGTACCGGTAAGCCAAATTGCCACATCATCCGCATAGGCTACTAAATGTACCATGGAACTCAAGGTCCGAAGCACACTATTAATGGCCACTGCAAACAGCGTAGGGCTTAGGCAACTCCCTTGCGGGAGGCCCCGACTAGTGGAACTTACACTCGACCAGAAACCCCCTACTCTAGTCGCGAAGTGGCGACGACCTAAGAGAGCGAGTATAGCAGAGACCAATTTACTACTAACCCCAAACTCGTGCAGCGCATAACCAACCCAGTCCACGTCGACCATATCATATACTGCTTTTATGTCCAAAAAGACTACCACCGCAAATTCTCCCCTGACCCACGCTTCTCTGATACCAGACTCTAGGTAAAGCACGGCATCCTGAGCGCTTCTGCGCCTCCGAAATCCGAACTGCGCTTCAAACAAAAGAGCAGAGTTCTCAAGCACCCGGACGAGACGGAGGTTCAACATCCTCTCAAAAAGTTTCCTGAGACAGGACAAAAGAGCAATCGGCCGATAACTAGTGACACTCGTGCGAGGGTTGCCACGGCCGAGTACGGGGGAAAGGATGGCGAAAAGCCAGGAGGGGGGGCAAGACGCTCCCATCCAAGACTCCCTGGAACAGACCCAAAAGATCAACTCGGCCCAACTGAGGGAGCCGACGCAACTGACTATAGGTGACACCGTCAATGCCAGGAGCCCCCTCAATACTGCATTTATCTAGAGCTGAGTTCAGCTCTGACAGTGTGAGAGGCCCCTCATTGCCTACTGAGTCATGCCAAACGACCTCCGGTGGCGGCAGACCCTTAGGAGCATCAAAGACCTGGGAGAAGTTCCGATTAAAAGCCTCCGCCATGGCCACCCCACGAAGAACCTGACCAGTTTCATCTAAAGCCCAGGAGATCACTGATCGAATATCATTGGGCCTAACAAGAGCCCAAACCTTAGATAGAGGGAGTCCACTAGACACCTTCGCGCACAGGCGTTCCCCATAACTCTCCTTTTCTTTGCAAAGAATGAATCTCGACTCAGCAGAGACGCCAACGAATTCATACCAACGCAAGCCAGTTGAGTTCCGATGAAACCGCTGCCAAGCACGCCTACGGTCCCGGACCGCGAAAGAGCAGAGAGGCGTCCACCAAGGGGGTGGAAGTCTATTCGAATCCCCGAGTTTAGAGACATGCCTGAGATCCCTTTTTGGGACCCAGCGTGTCACCCAAGAGCCAAACTGTCCTGAGCCAACAACTGGACGCTGCAAACTCACTCTACCATGCAGGTTGCAAAAGCCTCCATTCGCATACACCTGAGAGAGAGCTATAGGGAAGTGATCACTCCCTCTCAGGTCCTGGGAGACCTCAAACGCAAACCTGTGCACAACTTCTGAGGACACAAAAAGAAATCCAGAACAGACTCCTGAATTATCCCATTATACATCCTCACAAAAGTTGGAGTACCGTCCTGAATTACCTCTAAACCGAGGCTATCCAAAGAATTCGCTATCAGTGTGCCTCTAGCACCACAGCGACCACTACCCCACAGCCAGTGATGGGCGTTAAAGTCTCCCCCCAACAGCAGAGGCCTTGGGAGGGATTCGATCCAAGAATACCAATTCTGCCCCGAAACCTGACCCACAACATGAACAAAGCCAAGCGTCAACCACTTGTTTTCCCACCATACCCGAAAGATACTAGCATCAATACCAGGGCAGACATAATAAGGAAACATGGAAAAAGGCACCCCCATTCTAACAAGTACTCTGACGTCCGAGGTCCCTGGGCCAGCCAACCCTAAACAGCCTTGAACAACAGGGGCAATACCCACAGGGAGCCTGTACTCCAGCAGCCCAAGAACATCCACTCTTAAACCCAGCTCCCAAACGCTCTCCAATTTAGACCCCGCACCCCTGATATTCCAAGAGCAAATCCTGAATTTAGCCTATCTCTCTGGAGCCCATATTGCCATCCTGAAAAATGAAAACTGTATGCAGGTCAAATACTGGATCACCAACACCACCATCAACAGCACCAGTGGTTGTCACCAAATCTGCTTCTACCATCGCATCAGCAACCACCTCACCAACCACTTCACCCACATCACTAACAATGCCCGCACCCCCTATTACTGGGGATTCCAGGACACTAACCCCCTGCACCCCATCTACTGCCCCTAGGGGAAGCATAGAATTCTCGGTTGGAATGGCGTCACTTTCACTAGCAGCCTGATCACTTGCACTGCCACAACCACCAGCTCCGACAGCACTACTTCCATTACTTCTATTGGCAACAGGTTCACTAACAGAAGTCTCCACCGATAGATTTCTCTCCAAGACCACCATCTTACTCGACGGAGGCGAACACCCCGGGCTACGTGATTTCCCGTGGTCCTTCCTCCTCTTCGGGCGCACTACTCTCCAAACATCTTGTTCCATCACCACTTTTTCCCCTGCCGGAGCCTTGTGTTGGGACACAGGTGCACTCTCTGGTGTATACACAGGAGCACTAGGCAGAACACTCACAGACACTTCCTGCTGACCAGCATGGGATGTGGAGGGTCCCTGCAGACGTGGAGAAACTGGGGAAGTGGAGGGAACAACTGGTAGTACTGGTTATGTATTTTTGTATTTGTATTTTATTGAGCCTGGGCCGAAGCCATGCGCCCAAATCAAAATCACAACAAACATTTACACTTCAAGTCACACTGTAACCGATGGTTATGTAAAGGTTGCAATTCTGACAATAGATTAGCAAAGCCAATCAGAAAAAAAGCTTGATTTAAACAGAAAGAAAAAATTTAGGCCTAGATAAAAATTGTATGTCCACACCAGTGCGTACTTGCATGGTGAGAATTAGTGTTTACTTCACAACCAGCAAAGGTCTCCAATGTGAACGTTTAAAGGAGTGCAGCGTTTACAATATGTTTGTTCTGGCAGGATATTTCGAAACTTTAAAGTGGGGAACGAAAGTTTGCAGCATCTATTGCCATCTTTTTCTCTTTAACGCTTGCTCGCAACGAGCAGAGCAATGCACAAAGAAATATCTTTTGGCACAGCAAAACCACGTGTTCCTTAATTATTAAGGAAAAATTTGGTACATCCTCGTGCACTTGGAGGCTAGCTGTAAAGATTAACGATATTACTGCCACTAGATGGTGCCACGGTAGAATATAAAGAATCTACTGTGGCGCCATCTAGTGGCAGTAATATGGTTAACCTTTATGGCTTGCTTCCAGGAGTACTATGACGCTCTATACTTTTACTCAGTAATTAAGAAGGCCCTTGGCTTGTTTGTTGTGTCAAAAGATATTTCTTTGCGCATCCCTTTGTTTGCTGCCAGCAAGAGATAAAAGAGAACTAGATAGCGCTAGATGATGCAAATTTTCTTTTTAGTGGCAACCAGCCTTTAACCCATGAGAACGAGTTGCGCACAGCATTATACTACGGTTTATCCACAACGCATCTTAGACACGAACCCCTGATTGCACTGTTTGTCTGATTGCACTGCTTACAAAATAGGAATATGCATCCACCCCCACCTGAAAATGCTTAACATTTCTTACCTTAGCAAACAAATAAAAAAAAAAGACGAAAAATAATTTAGCGAAAATTAGTATGTTTCATAGCACTATTTCATACTCCTCCCTCCCCCCTCCCCTTCATAACAGATGGTTAACACATTTTGTTCAACCCTACCTTCCTGGGGTTACGTAATTTGTGATCGCTCCTTAAATTAGCTTTGTTTTTAGCAATGAAGAACATTGTTGTTTGCATTGTTAGTGCTGCCATTGTGGTAAATCGTTTTGTTTGTACGTTTGTTGCTCATTATTATCGCAACAAGCAACACCATTATTATTACCTTGCATTCTTGGTACTTAAGCCACTTCTGCGTGATATAGTTGGGTAACCTGAATTGGTGTTAGCAGTAGGGGTTATTAGTTTTATTTATCACGTTTGTACCATTAAGCGCTTGGCTGCTTTTCTCCCCAAAAAAGAAAAGGCTGGCAAACGTACTTTCTGCTGTGCATCAACACCAAATCAGCAGGCAACAAGACCTTTATACAGTGTACCGTGCAAACGACGGAACTGAAGTAACGACTTGGATATGGCTGGTCCATCGAACCAAACTCCAGCTGAAATGGCAAGGGCTGGTATAAATATGTTTTTAAACAATAGCTCTTCTGAAGCAGAAACTTTTTTCGTCCAGAACAAGGACTCTTCTGTCCAAATGCGTGGTGGCTATTGTTTTGTAACATTTATGAATGCTATGATGACATTTGAAGAAGATAAAATTGCCCATTCTCTGCAAGTGTTAAAAGAAACTGAACAGCGGTGTGGTCGTGATTTGGGAACATTAATTACGAAAAAAGCCTCAGCCAATGCTGAAGAAGTGGCAAATAATTATGAACAACGGCTGGAACATCAAATAGTCTTAGGGGATTGCCATGTTTGTTTAGCAATGCTGTTGTTCACGTTTCAGGATGTGTCAGGGTATGTCAAAGGGGGTTGGGTGTTGCGTAAGGCTTGGAAAATCTATGATCGAACCTACAGAGAAATAAAAAAAATCTACCAGATTTGCTTTGGGTCTCTTCCTGAGAATCTACCACAGGAACCATTGCCAGATTTACCTCCAGCCAATCCCCCAGACGACCAAACATCGAGTGAGGCTTCTGATGGCTGGCTTGATACCTTCGAAAGCCAGGAAATATTCAAAAGTCTCAGCAAAACAACCTCAGTAGCCGAAGTAAACTGTCCTCTTCCCGCAGATGTTGTTACCCGTCTTATGTCTGGTATTAGTTTTGGTTACGGACTCTTTCAGTTATGCTTGTCATTAGCACCACCTAACATACTGAAGATGTTTCAAATATTTGGATTTCACGGAAACCGTCCAGTGGCTCTCAATTGCCTAGGTTTTTCTAGAAAAGGAGAAGATATGCGGGCTCCATTAGCAGCAATTACACTACTTTGGTACCATACTATTGTTAGACCATTCTTCGGATTGGATGATCAAATCGTAGCTGCTGGATGTGACGAAGCAGGTGCAGTGTTTGCAGACTGCAAAGGTTTTGAGAAATCTGCAATGTTTTTATTTTATAAGGGCAGAATTGAAAGACTGAGAACCAACCTTGATGAAGCGTTGGTTATATACCAAGAAGCTGTGGACTTAGGCAAACAGAAGGAAGTGCAGTTTATATGTTACCAGGAAATTTGCTGGTGCTTGATGCTGCAATTAAAGGCAAATGAAGCTCTACCATTGCTTCTAAATTTAAAACGAAACATGCAATGGGGTAAACCATTCCATACCTATTTAGCTGCACTTAGTTTTGGGTCACTTGGCCAAGTTGCAGCAGCACAGGAAAATATGGTTGAAATTCCGAACTTGGTGAAAAAAAAACATAATCAGTTGGAAACCTTCGTTCTGCGACGAGCCCAATCCCACGTAAAAAATCCTGTCACGCAAGACGATGCAAGATTATACATTCTTGAGCTACTCTACCTTTGGCGTACATTGGCGTGCGCTCCTGATGCATCTAAAAGTAACTTTCTTGCAACATGCAAAAAGGCGAAGCCAACGCCTCGTCTGATTCCTCTGCAATATTTAATCGAAGGGGCTTTGCATGCCGAGAAGGGTGAAAAAAATGAAGCAAGAAAAAGGTTGGAGGAATGCATTACAAAAGGGACCGGTTCAAAAGAAGAAAACCATGTGCCAGCATTTGCATGTTTAGAACTTGGACTGTTGCTAGGACAAGAACAATCGACAGCAACTCAGGCCAAGCAGTACCTCCAACAGGCCAAAGACAACTACAAAGGATACGATTTTGAAAATCGAATTACTGTAAGAGTTTATGCAGCACAAATGAACTTGGAACGTAGAAATGCAGCAGCCAGTTAATGGAAATAGCTAGATTTAGCGATTTCCATAACAAAGGTGCAATGCTTGTCATTATCTTACGTTTCAGTATTTGCTGTCGATTAGTTGACGATCTCAATCTGTACAAGCATCATAGTGTAGATGTAAGGGGCAATAAAATCAAACTATTAGCCATTGAATGCAAATCCAAAATTTAATGATTCGGTAAATTTTTATAATTTATAATCTTTTTTTAATAGATTTATATAATTTAGTCCCTTGAAAAGTTGTAGTTAAACAAGTGGTTTGGAATTCAACTCAAAATTCTGAAGTATGTATTCCCTTAAAACCTAACACTTTTGCCTTACATGAGCTGATTATTTTTTAAACTGCATTGCCAAGTTGGTGAAGTATCCACA
>JAHWFP010136324.1:29492-112045 GCA_023313725.1 Lithobius niger | reverse complement strand
TTGAGGGCGTGATCTGTTCCCAGCTTTGGCTGCTACTAGTGTGTCCACCTGTAATGATCTATTCTAGTAAGCAATTGTTCCAAAATAAACCATTATTGTCAGGATGGATCAGTTGTATTCAACTTAAATATAACACATTAATATGGCATTTGAAAACGGAGGCGTAATGATAAGCAACATTTCAATAATAACCTGGGCCTTTAATCGACTCTCCATTGTACAAAATATGGACAATACTGGTCAATAATCGAATTATAAGATTGTACTTCGAGATCGGTTTGATTACGTTAAATCAACAAATAGTTGGCGATTGGCATTCTTACTACGATTGCATTTGGAATAATTCCTAATAAAGGATCGTTAATAATGATTGGCCTTAAAGGATTAAGCACTTGTCTGAACTATCGGTTAAGCACAACAATCGTTGTTATGATACGGAAATGATACTTAGCTTCCGTGAAGCTCGGCTGTAGCTGACGCTCGGTCACTCGGCTTCCCGTCTCCCACCTCTGTGCGTCGGGTGCGCGGCACGGCTGGGAATGTCCGTGAATAGCAGGGCTCAGAGAATGGTGGCAACATGTAAACCTTTAGAAGTCGAATGATAAAACCAAATTCCTGAAGTCTGCTTAAATACTAGTGCGTTATCACTAGCAGTCTATTTTATTGATTAGAGTGCTCTATAGAAATTGCGTGTCCTGACAGTTCAAATCCTAATTACAATTTAGGGACCGCTGTGCTTGTCAATCATTGTATTGTCGCTTTTGAGGTGCATCAGCTGATTCTCTGTATTGTGCGCTTGAGTAGCTAGCTGACTTAATGAACTGTCACCTGCACACCTTCGTAAAATAGATTAATTGTTGCGATTAGGATCGTGATCATTCATGGATGACAATCCAAACTAATTGGAATTCCTTCCAGAAATTCTATGCTTCACTGTTCGTGTCATAAATAATGTCATAGTTAGAAATGCCATCTCCTCAACTTAACAATAGCTGTAATTACTCGGGTTCAATTTGCAAAGGAATGTACACAGTTTCGGTCTTCTTTGAAAAGGGACCCTTCTATATATTAGTCACTGGAGCCATTTTGGTCTAGCGTAAGTAATATTTGATTCATGCATTTAATAATGTATGATATTTATGAAATTATGCATATAATTAATTAGTTGTTTTGTTTCTGTAATAAAGACATTAGGCCTAATTAAACTCTAACATAATCACTGTCCAAATTAAAATCACGGTACCTTAATGGTTCCTGCATTTTAGCTTCCAAACCCAGCTTCTTTATTAACAGAAAAATCCACTCTACAGTAGTGGGAGCTTTGCATTTACCAACCGGCCTATAGTTTCCGAAAATGGTTCTGGGGCTAGGAAAAAACAACCCCATTTTGAGGTAAAAAGGTCCCCCACAAAAGTCAGAACATGTATCATGTATCGTGTAATTAATTGCCTCATTAATATGAGCAACCTAATCTGGGTGGACTTTTGGATTAACTAATTGTAGCTAAAGTTTTGTGCGTGCGTGAGCAATGCTGCGCTGAATTTGTAGCTGTTGAGCTGAAAAAGAATGGCGATCTTTTCTTCATTCTTTTAATTGGCATCTGGTTTCCCTTTCGTTTGGGAGGGTGGAGTACTATCTCCTCATCTGCGTGCTCTACCGCCCTTGAGTTGGCCGCATCTCTGGCCAAGGTCGTTCAAGGCTGTGTTGAGTTTCCCTCTCTCGCTGTTTTCGTTTTGGCTGCTGCTGGCTCATTTGACCCAGTTTTCGCGTGGCTGGATAACGAGAAAAGAATGGACAACATTACACGCTGTGTTTGAAAGTCAACGTTTTTCTTCTTTTGAAATCTCGTTTCTTTGCCTCTTCAAGTTTGAAGAATGTCACTCGATGCCAAATTGTGACTGTAATTTATTACTTTTTCGTTTCTTTCAAGCCAAATTCATAATTCTTTTAATCATGTGCATATCTAGTTTGTTATGAACAATTCTGATTGACATTGTCAATCTTCTTTACTTTTCCATTTGCCATACAAATGGAGACATGATTTCATCAGGATACAATAGCATTACACTCTTATAAATAAAATGTTTTTATAATGTAACACGGTTATACCTCGCCGCAGAAATTTGTATATTTCTGTATCATTTATTTACTGTTTGGTACCTGAATGAGATCCGTACTGGCGAGTACTAAGTTTAAATAGTTCTAACATGCTGTTAGGTAGCAACTTATAGATCAGAACATTAAGGTAGGGGGGGGGGGAGTAGGGATTTTCTATCGCTCCCAAACCTATACTTGCTTAGCCCCGACTTAAGTGTAATCTATCCGTATACCCTTTGAAAATGTCTAATTAATCATTACGTAAGTTAATGCTGACTGAAATTCAGTGTACCTTATATTTTGGCATGTGTAAAATTCGTATTCGTATTTTGGCTATGAATTCGCAATCTGTGGCATATCGAGTAGTGTTACTCTTTATGTCGTGTATGTTTTCCGATTTTCATTATTTATGTGTAGTATGATAATTACGTGTGAAAATTGTCATCCATTTTGACTTTTAAGAAAAGCCAGGCGTGGTATATTACCCTTTCGACTAATTATGTGACACTACAAAGAGACCAGTCACCCTTAGGCGTCACATAATCACTTTAAGAAACATATTTATTATGAATACTACATTATGCTAATTTCTTATTCGATAGCCGTGAGCCTAGTGTTTTTCTAGCTCTACTAACGTTTCATATTTTGTGCGTGTGCGTGTCGTGCGTCACAAAACATCAACAAAACCACTAGTATCAACTATGAGCACTCCTGCACAAGGCAAAGCAACTCAGCTAACAGCATGTGTTACATCGGCCCTCCTGAACATGAGCAGCCAAGATACTGGACATCAGCATGTACCAGTAGACTGAATCGTTTCACGATTTTAGCCAAGTTAAAGACAATTTGATTATTATCATCCACAATATTCTATGCAGCGATATTGCGTTATACCATATTTCATCATTTTTTATTTTTTAAATTTTTATTATTGTTATTACTAAAGTATAAAAAGTATATAAAGTATACATGATTAAAATTTAAGTATATCACTAACACTTTTACCCGTAACTTTTTGGCTCACTTTTTTAGACTTATAAGAATTCGATGCCATTAATAATTATGTAATATAACTAAACAACATACGTCTGTATTATTACTATAACTATACTATTTATCTTATATACATTCTTAAACTTATATTATATTATTATTACTATTTCTTTTCTCATCTAAGCAATATCTATACTCCGTACGCGAATTGTAAACTGGGCGTGGCTCGCGAGCAGCATGATTGTAGCGTACATTTTCCCGGAGACGGTGTGCCTTGTGACTATCTATAGACTGCACCAAGGCTTCTCTGTGCGCAATCATGGTTTTTGTTATTTTATTACAGGCCTTCTCCATCAATAGGGAATCAGGGGGAATCGAAGACAAAAAAAAAATATTTGGGGGGAGGGTTATAAGATAAATTTCAGGCTGGATTAAAAAAAAATACTTTTTTTCTTACCGAATCTCATTTTAGCCTCGGTTTTCTTTCCAATTGCTGCCAGAATTTCCGACTCAGGCCCTTTCAGCTGTGGCGTAAATAAGGATGGTGGGGTAAAAGGGCTCCCCACCCCAATATCGAGCCGTGGTGCTCCAAAATCTTTGGAAAAACGTACATATTTACTATTTTCTTTAAAACATTCACCACTGCCTTTTGGGTATTTCTTCTCCCCCTCCCCGCCTCCTATTTTGGGTCAGACGATAATAAATAAAAAAAAAAAAACGTAGGTTTTACATTTTAATTCATTGTGGAGCTAAAAAAAAAAAGTTAAGGAAGGAAGTGTGTTTAACTGTGAATGCTGTAACAATTTATTTGTGAAACAGTACAAATTTCAGATCTTTTCATTGTTGGTGGTTGTGAAAACAACCGTTTGTTTAGCTCTGAAAAGAGCTGTTTGTTCACAGCCAAGCTAGGGGGTTGCAGAAAGTGGGGGAAAAATCCATTTCGGAGAAGAAGCATGTCATCTTTAACAAAACCATCCTGGCTGCCGGTGTGTACCAAAATGAGTCTTCGGCCCTTTCCGATCGGAATAAGGCGACCAGCCAAGTCGTCATTTGCGCTATCAGCTGTGAGTCTGGTGCGCCTTTTCTTTAGCTGCCACTGGCATTCGCGCCCGTGATGCTCATCATCCAAGTTTCATCCAAATAAATTAATAAATACTGTAAATGAGACTGATTACTTTGTACCTGACATAAAAAATCGGCGACGTTGGGCAACAATTTCTGGACGCTTTTATGTAAAATTTCTGATTTGCATTTTCCGTATTTCATCTGAAATTTCTTTTTCATTATTAAATGCCACGGAAGTTCTCCCATCTTCGATTTGAACTTGGCCAAAACACATATCAAGATTTGGATAATTACCTTCTCGGTAATTTCAGTTATTGCTGCTGGAGCGGCAGACAGTTGAAAGTCGTCTAAGCTTGTTACCGTTGGCGCCTTTGGCCGTTATTTCGCTGCCGTCATGAACCGCGTAACTGTAGCCTCTGCTGCGGCTGGAGTGGCACATGTTTCGACGAGTAGTTGGGCGCCTTCGTTAACTGTTTGTTTAACACAACTGAAAAAAAACTTTGATGCATCCAAAGTTTCTTGGAAAATGGTGTCCTTGCTCTTTGTCGGTTCCTTGCTTCTCAGATACAAATAGACATTCCAAATAATTTCCCTAGTTGGCTGTGAATCATTTTACCTCTTTTCCCGATTGAAGACGCGTTAATAGACTGCTGCGCTGGCGTTTTTTTTTTTACCCATGATGCTAGTCGTGGTATTGTACTGGAGTGGACAATCGATATTTTTTTAAGCCACGCCCAGTTTACAAATTGCGTACGGACTATAAGTGCTGCTGTTTTAATGATATGATCTGCAGAGTTTCTAGCAAACCTGCGTTTCATAGTTCTTAATACAGTGTTATGGTACATATGACCTGCTGTTTTAATTTTGAATAATTTAATAGAACCTTGGGAATGACATGCTTCCCTTGGAATATTGTTCAGTAACTGGCGATGAGCAATTATCGTCTCATCTGGTAGTCAATACACTGACTCTGACAAGTTTGGTCAATACACTGACCCTGAAAAGTTTAGTCAATACACTGACTCTGAAAAAGTTTGGTCAATACACTGACCCTGAAAAAGTTTAGTCAATACACTGACTCTGAAAAAGTTTGGTCAATACACTGACCCTGAAAAGTTTGGTCAATCCACTGACTCTGAAAAAGTTTGGTCAATACACTGACCCTGAAAAAGTTTAGTCAATACACTGACTCTGAAAAAGTTTGGTCAATACACTGACCCTGAAAAGTTTAGTCAATCCACTGACTCTGAAAAAGTTTAGTCATTACACTGACCCTGAAAAATTTGGTCAATCCACTGACTCCGAAAAAGTTTGGTCAATACACTGACCCTGAAAAAGTGAGCGGTACTATAACAGTGTGCCTTACATATGAGCTAATGTATGTATGTTCCGACATTTTTAGAAGTACCTCATTCATTTACTTATATTGGGCTCTAATAATTGTCCCCTATTAGACTGAAAATCACATATGCTATTTTACGTTCTGAACTTACATGAGAGGTTCCAGAAATTCTCATGCTTATTTAGCATATATCAATGTTTTTAGGACCTAATTGAAATGTGCCTTATTCTTCATGGCACTGAACCTTTATCTGCCCAATTATTTTATGGCAACTTACTAATGATTTTATTTCCATTTTTAAATTTCATCAAATTTAAATTTTTTTATTCCATTATTAATGGCAACTTTTAACTGTCATGGTCGGCAAGGAGGGTATTAGTTTCATAATTCATTACTGCACGGATAAGAATCATTTATCTTTTAATTTATCCTTGCATCACACTGGTTTGACCCTTTCTTTCCATGTGTTTTCCTTCATCCACTCTGCTCTGCCATCCATGACACGTTCATCTTTCTTAAGCATGATTTTTTTTCTGAAAGACATGAAAGCATTTTCTTAAGTCATACTGTCGGCATAAAATATTCCAAGTTACAAGTCCAATTGTTACAAGTTTGTAGTACATATCAAGTGTCAATATGCTGTAAAAAAAAATAAATAAACTATTTATTCACAAAATCAATGTTTTTGGTCTGTCTTATTCCTTATTTGGATATTTTAGGCTTTTATTTTCCCCGTGGAGTGAAATATGCTGTTTTTAGCTACTTGGTTGGGTAGCAATCTTTGCTTCCCATGGTCAAGGGTGAATAGTTTCGACCTACTTTTGACCGTCCTTTTCTCTGCTGTTGGGTTTTGACGAGCGTGTGTCGCCCCACTGAAGAGGGAGGGAGGGCGGGGGGCAATAAAACGAGAGTGGTCGGTGGGTTGAAAGGGTTCTGGGCGCGGCTCGTTATGCCTGCCGCCCGGATCTGACCTAAAAATTTAGGCATGTCGAGGTCGTGTAGACAATGGTTGATGTTTACCAAGTGAGAAGAGGGGGTGGATTGGTCCTTGGGTAAAGATGACCCCCAGTTTTTCGTGACGTCAATCCTGAACTCTGCAACCATTGACTTTCTTATTTTCCGTTCTGGGTCACATTTTGGACTTCTGAAATTTTGGTGGTTTTTATCCTCACACGAAGTTGTCTGCTTTCATCCGTTCGTTTCATTTATCGCTTGCTCCCCTAAATTTCAACTCGCCATGGATCGTCCTCCTAACCGTCCTCGTCTGGAGAAGAGTGCATGCGGGAGTCACTATGAGTTTTGAGAAAAACTCTCCGTATTGTTCTCCGCATGTCCCCATCGGGAGTCTGGGGAGCCGGCGTTCGCTCCCATGCTGCAGGGGGAAGATCCCCTAGACTATATTTTCCGGATGTAATTCCTCGAAATTATCAAGGAGAATCCAGGTAGAAATCCCTTCTCTGGGAAAACGCCTCCGCCGGAAACCAGTTGTTCCAGCAGGTTAGGGTCTCCGGACATTTCCTCAACTGCAGCCGTGTGTCCGGGGACTCCTGCCTGCAAACAAGGTATATGTGCTACCTTCCGTTTGCGGCGGACAACGAATCGTTCCCCGCCTATCTGCAAAGGGCTACGAACACGGAGAATTTCTATGCTCTCCGGCAGTAAATTCTAGACGCCATGGCCATGTTGGGAGGGGATGGCCTTCCGGATCCCCATCCGGAAATGTTCCCGAAGCTTCCTTTAGAAGACATCCTTGCGGATCTGCCACCACTGCCGCCGCTAGCCCCTGTCGCCCCTGCCGAGGTAAACGCAGGAGCGTCCGGCTGTCTGCCGTGACACATGTCCAGTGTGCCACAATGGAAGATATGGTAAGAAATTTTAATATTAATTTTGATTACTGGTAATTTTACTGTTTTGTATCTATATTTTATTCTAAAATATACGTATTTAATGATAGCTGTGCGTAACTTACACAAATTTAAATGTTACATTTGATTTCAAACGGCAATTATTGACCTTCTCGAAACGTATTTAATATCAGTAAAAACACCGTTATTCATCTTACTGTGAAACACTACAACGATTGAAAAATGTCACACGAGACTCAGAAAAACGCACACTTTCACAACGAAAATAGTCTACTAACTGTGAAATGGGACAACCATTTAAGATGCCTTGAATCCATTGCGATTAAGATGCACGAAAACAGGCAGATCCCGCTCAAGAATGTGCAAAGCCCATCATTTTCTAATATTACAAACCTGATTGGGAAAGACTTGCGAGGAAAGCTAGAAGTAATACAGTTGGCAAGGGTGAACCAATCGACTGAATATAGCAGACAGCGGCAGTTTCGAATTTGGTGATTGGACTGAAAAACGAAATGTAAACAAAGTTCAAACTTACCTTTAAGGTGCCTGATGACGACTACAGTTAGCAGTTGAAAATTTGCAGTTAGTAGACTATCTTCGTTGTGAAAGTGTGCGTTTTTGTGAGTCTCGTGTGACATTTTTCAAACGTATTTAATAACAGCTGTGTGTAATTTGCACAAATTTAAATGTTACATTTGATTTCAAACAGCAATTATTGACCTTCTTGAAATATTTTCAAGAAAATTTGACTTAAATGCAAGTATTTAAAATTAAATTGATATTATTGCTCCTTTTGGACAATAAAAAAAATCTAATTATAGATATATATAAGTGCAGAATCATATTACTGCTTTACTTGAGAAGAAAATATATCGTTGTTCACTATATATTTTTTTTCGAACAATTACTTTAAAATCAATGGTTCTCAAAATCAATGACAAATTGCATTAAATGCAAAAGCTTCAGTCTTAATTTTGGTTCACTAGGCCGTATACTTTGGCCATCAAGATAAGGCTTAATTTTGACAAGATAACTTAAATCCACGTAATGTGATTTACATGTTGTGCAATTATTGCTTATTTTTTTCAATTTTGAACTGCTTTACCAGGAATTTGTACAATTGTTGGGTTGTTAATATTCTTAATATAATATAATATAATAAAAGGTTCTTAATATACTGTTTTTATAATCCATTTCTTATGGATATAAAATTCAATATTGAATTAATCATGGTCTACGTTTTTATACTTCTACAATTTGTCCAACTTCCATCTTGAAGCATGTATTTGTAAAATAATTATTTTACTGTTCGTCCGGAACCTTCCTTATTTCATCTAAATTTATGAAAATGAATGTTCCGCTACATTTTGTCTGATATTCTTGGAAAAGGAATCCATTCTCGTTTGTTTATTTATTTATGGTACCCTTTCGTTGTTCAAGAATAAGTTCATTTCTTATTTAGTCATGTGGGTGGATATTCGTAAGTTCAGATCGATTTTGTGGGGGGGGGAATAAACAATTTGTAAAATGCAATAATTCTTTACCAAAGTTTTAAATGACCATTTCACAATTTTGTGTGTTACAAAGTATCAAACTGAAGTATCCGGCAACTATCCGCTTGGTTAACAAGTTTAACCTCGTAATTTTGACTTGTAAGCCATTAGCCGCAATGAGCGCGGCAGCGCGAACTAAGCGCTGGATGGTGAGGCTCTACGTGCGTAAGAGAAATTCTGCTGTGCATTCGAACTCTCTATAAAATAAAATAGCTTACTACCGATAGGACATTTAGCCGCATATTTCTGCGTTGATACTTGTTTTGAATTTATTATTATTCTCCAAGTTAACGTTTGGTTAAGGGGGAGGGGAGAATATCACCCATGCTGAAAATAATTTCATATAATTATAGGACAATAATAATGTCGGGAAGGAACCTGTTTAAGCTATCATTATGTTGCTTTGAACGTACTCCTCCCGTCTATAGACCACAGTGATTTTCCTCCGTATTGTTCTTATGAACGTGAGTGAAATTAAAGATACATCATGTTTCCCCATGTACGAAATATTTTATGATTGCAACGAGCCTTATACATATCAATTTCACAAGCATTTTACGATTTTACTCACGGAATATTGATCCGCTGTATTTACTATTTTTATTTAAGATGACCACAACGATGATGACGACGATAGCGATGACGGCTAGGGCAGTCAACGTCATCGCTGAATTCTACCCGCCGCTAAAATAAGCGGTATGATCGAATTCAACATGCGTTTTCTGGGAATGGCTGATGCCATTTGTACATAACTAGTAAATATTACATTGCTGAATTTCAAGTATTTATGATCACAGATTTCCGAAAATCTTCCAAATTAATATTCTACTTTGATTAATCTTTTTAATTTTCTTTCAAATGTTAAGGCTTTAAGTCCAAATAAAATTTTAATTTCGTAATTGTTATTTCTTATTACAAGTATTTGGCCATTATATTAACACAAATTTCTTAAATTTGTGATCATGATTTTCATATGTCCTTAATTAATTTTTTCTATTTCAGGTTTTTAATTTTCCATTTTGATTATATGTATTTTGTGCTTAAAATATTCCATGTTCCCATTTTATTATACTTACATTATTTCCTTCTTCATGTTCATATTGCTTAATTTTATTTGTTTGAATATGTGTCATTGTTATAACTGTATGTACATATTTTGAATTTATAATTTTCCTCGTTTTACCTTTTACTGTGTTTTAAATTTTTGGATTATTTGTTTCCAGTTTGTGTTTGCAACATGTGTTTACGTTATTATTTACGTTTTAATTTGCCAATGTATTTTTTTTCGTACTGTGATATTATGTTTGTATATGCGTATAATATGGTTGTATGTATGGTTTTGGTTCGTGCTTTCTTGTTTTAAAATTTGACGTATCTTTGTTGTTTCAAATGTATATATATTTTTTTCATATTATCATGTTGTTTGTACTTTTTTTCGAATTTTCAATAATATTATTTTCGAAAACAACTACGTGTTTCCTGTCTACAATTTATTTCTACATTACACCTTGAAACACAAGACTTAGTTATTCTTGTCATGAAACTTAAGTTATTCTTGCCGTGAAACTTTTGTATTGCCATTTTGCAAATACTACGAGAAATGAAAATGCGCCACTGACTGTACGCAGCCTCTGTACTTTATTTTCAGGAAAGCTAGTTCCATTTCTACTCGCTTGGGTTCCCGCGTGCAGAGTGCGTGAGTGCTCGCCACGTAGACGCCATGTTTTGTTTGTTCTCCGATGGATATACAACCTTTTACTCATCGTCAATGTTTGCCTCTTCCAACTGCCGACGGAGCCTAATTCTGGTGTCCATTTGCTACTACGAGTATTGCAACCGTGCGTAGAGGCAAACATTCTTTGTTAAGTTCATAATCAATTTTATGGTATTTATTTTGTAAATAAGTGGCCGATTTTGGCTCGACGCGTTTGCGTTTCTTAGTTAGGCTCGTTTCTGAACCGATAGCTGCATCGTCGGTTTCGGAAGGCGCAAATGTTGGCGGTTGAATCTCCGATAAATGATCTGTTGGGTCGTCCAACAACTGTGCTTTGTGTTTTTGTAATTTTATTTCAGCTTAAGTTCCGTTAAGCTGTTCCGAGAGTTCCAGGTCGGTAGGTCCATTGAAAGGAATAGGTTGGTTATTCGTTCTTAGGAACCATGGTCTTAAATTGTTTACATGTGCGCGAACAACTTTAAGTGGATCCAAGAAAAGTACAATACGAACGATAACGTCATTTACGAATTCCATAATCCTGAACGGGCCTGTCAATGCTCAAAGTAATTTCGGAGAAATTTGCTTAATTGGTTAAGAAATCGCGTAAAAGCAAGTAATCGGCAACAAGAAAATGATACGGGCGTGCTGTGCAATCGTAAAAGTTTTGTTGTCTCTTAACTGCTTTCCAGTTATGCACTCGAGCAACTTCAAATACTGCTTGTGGTCTATTTTCTAGACGAACTATAGTGTCATCACTATCGTAACAAATTCTTGGTGGTTCGAAAGCTAGTGCACTCGGCAATCTGAACTATGACCCATGCTGTAAATAATGTGAACTAATTAGTGTAGTAGAATTAGGGCATGCATTCAGAGCTATCGTCACTAGTTCGAGATATTCACACCAATTTTCTGGATAACTAGCTGACATTTTGCGTAAAATTGTCTCTATTCTTTTATTTGCTGCTTCTACGGATCCTCCGACCCATGATGTGTTTGGAGTGAAATTTATCTGTTTAATATTGAACAAATTTGCCAATCTTGCCACAATAGCATTATTTATCTCGCTTCCGTTGTCTCCTCTTAGTTGCACTGGTGCTCCATATCTAGCAATAAGATGAGAGAACAACTTATTAGCTATAGTTTCGGCCTTCTTATCGGGAATTCCAACTGTAATTACTTAACGACTGACATCGTCAATTAGGGTCATTATGTAGATGTTGTTATGAACGTTTCTGTTCAAAGGCCCAATGAGATCCAGGCTCCAAGAGTAACCTGGTCTCTGTAGAGATTGGTAAGCCCTTAGCTTAGCCCTCACTGGCTTGGTAGGTCTAATGTAAGCTTGACATACTTGACAAGTCTTAACGTAATGAGCGATGTCATCGTACATCTTACGTCAATAACAATTCTGCTGGTGTTGAGTGGTAATCTCTGATACAATAGTTGCGTAGAGATTTTGGTATAAACAACTGTGCTAGATTATGCATCCGACCTTTAGAAGGATCGGCTAGTCGAATTCTAAACAGAATTCCGCCATAGTCCTTGAAAAAGATATTTGTTTTACTTGAAGCGTCGATCAGATCCTCTGATGGCCGACTTTTAAGGTGTTTTATGATGTCGCCTAGGTATGGGTCATTTCTCTGTTCCGCCGCTAGGTGGTGCCGTGTCTAGTCAGGAAATTGACTGCCTAGCGCAGCAACTGGTATCTCTATACGAGAAAGTGCATCAGAAACCGCTAGAAGTCGACCCGAATTATGACGTAATATGATTTCATATTCTCGCAATTGCAGCAAGATTCTTTTGAGTTTGGAGGGGAGGGATGAGGCATAATAAAGATAGCAAATTGCTAAATGATCCATGGTCAGGAAGAACATCGTACCACGTAAATAACAACGAAATGAATCGATACAATGAATTATAGCCAAAATTTCCCTTGTTGTAGTAGTCTCTTTTCTTTCCGCCTCAGTGAGGGTTCGAGATGTGTAGGCCATAGGGTAGTTTATTCCTCCATGGTACTGAGATAAACAGCCTCCGATCGCTACACCGCTTGCGTCTGTTTCTAAGAAAAAAGGTTTAGAGAGGTCAGGGTGCTTCAATGTTGCAGCTTTTATCATAGCCTGCTTTAGTTGCTGGAACGCTGTTTCTTCGTCTGCACCCCATATGAATTTACAGTTTTTCCTTGTGAGTTTAGACAAAACCTGTGACATCTCTGCGAATGAAGAGATATCCCTTCTATAGAAACTTACCATACCTAAGAAAGAACGTACTTGTTTTGCTGTCTTAGGCGTAGGATACTGTTGCATAGCCTTGTTTTGTCACTATCAGGCTGTATCCCGTTTTCGTCTAACACAAAACGTAAGAATTTGACTTTATTTCGAGCAAATTCGCATTTTTCAATGCTGAGTTTCAGGCCGGAACGAGCGACTAGTTCTAGTGCTTGATTCGCATGACTGACGTGGGTTTTAAGATCTGGACTACTCAGGAGACAATCGTCAAGATAGACGGTACAATAGGCTCCTAGTAACTCTGCAAATATCTGCTGTGAGCAGAATTGGAAGTGCCACTGGGAGCCGGTTAAATAAATATGTCTTAGAATTCGCTGAGAAACATGTTTTAATTTGAGTTGGTAAAATCTAAACTTGAAGTCTAGACGTGTAAAATACTTAGCGCCGCTTAAGTGCGTCATGCTCTGTCACAGTTGGTATTGGTACACTTACGCTTTCAAAAACAGAATTTAAGCCTCTTAAATCTACGACTACTAGATAACCAGTTGGCCTTCTCTTAATCATGAGACATGGAGATAACCATCCAGATTTTCCTTCTTTGATTATACCTACTCTTTGGATTTCGTCAAGGTATTTATCTAATAATTCACGTTGGTGAAAGGGAACTCGATACATCTTGGAACTTACTGGCTGAGAATTCCCCGTATCTATAGAAACTTCGTATCCCTCATAACATCCAAGAACAAAATCGTTTTTAGAAAATGAATCCTGATGAATCTTTAACATATCTAGGAATTCCTCAGTTTCTTCCTTATTTAAATCAGGAAATACAAACTTATGTTTCATTATATTCCATTCCGCATTGAGCTCTTCTTTCGATTTAGGCTTGGAAGTGTCAGCTAGTACCCTAGCTGTCTCTTCCCATGAGCTTTCACTCTGTTTGACTTGCAAATGAGAAATCTCGATGGGCTTTCCAGTTTGAACTACCTCATTGGGAGTTGTGGTCTGAGCTACCTTATTGGGATTTGGGGATTGCCCTGTCTCATTGGGACTTGTGGTGGGTAATTATGAGTTTACCGAATCTACGGAAGTTTCGTCCTCGTAATCTATAATAGCAGTTGTGTACATGCCTAGGATTGTACCCACTTTTAATTCTACGTCGTAAGCATTAAAATTAAATTCCACTGGAATAATACCTGTGGAAGTCGTATTAACAAGACTGTGAGCCAAACGTACAGGAAATTCGCCGTTTTCGGGTTCGAATGCTCCTGTTTGGATTTCGGGAAATGGAAAATGCAAAATTCTGGTAATTCTGGATTCGCAATTTGGTGGAATTACCTCGTCTCGTAATAAAGAGACTGTGATATCTACGAGTTGTTGCTTAGGTGTACAATTCCATGTAGATTTGGGGTTATCATCACCTTCTTCGTCTGTAGCTACGTTAAGCGTGGCTACGTAAATATGGTTAGGCCTGTAATTATCTCTATTATTTCCTTATTTTGGTTATAAGCAACATAAGCTAATTCTGGTGATGCTGACATTTGGAATTTTAAATCACCAATGCTTAAAACATTATGAGGGCAATTTATTGCTAACGCATCTGACTTGTTAGACAGAAAATCGTATCCTAATAGTAGTGAAATATTACCAAAAGAACCATCAGGTACGATAACAAATTCCTGAATTCTAGAAAATTCAAATTTCTCTATAGTAGTAACTATTATCCTATCCATTTTAATCTGTTTATTTCCGACACTTTATCAGTAATCAGTAATTAGTAATTAGCGAAAGCGATGAACCAGTGACTAATAATTAATCTCTGGTCTATTTCCAACATCAAAGACTAAGTGTGGACGAGAATATCTAACATTAGGTTTAATTAAAACTGTATTTAAGTGAACAGTGTCAGCATTAGGCGTTGGTTGCTGTGAGTCGAGCGATGCTTCATTTTGGTTCTCAGTTGCGCTACTAGTGTCTACCTCCGACGCTAGATGGTGCTGCGTGTACCATCTGTTGCCCGTTTGAGCTGAGATGCTCGTAAGAAAGTTTCTTCGCTCGCTCAGCGATTGGTGTTTTGCTGGTGAGATTTTTCTTGCCAGTGCTTTTGCTGACCAAAAACGTTAAACAAATAGGTTCGTTGACCCCCTATTACTGTTGGAATTCGAATCTTCCAATCTTTTTGCGCTGTATGCGACATGCCTATAGAGTTACCTGAAAGTATTTTAACTCCATCTTTGTAAATTGTTACGCTCAAGTGTTTCAATTGAACTGTACGTTCACCACTTAATAAAACAATAACTATTGGTTTATTAGTATCCACAGGATTTAACTCGGTGTGAAAGTTAGTGGAATCCAATCCATCCTCGAATAACGTTACGATCACTGAATAACAAGCTAGGCTATACTTATCGTTAACCGTTTTTAAAACAACTGTGAATTCGCTTACGAGATTTCGATTACCCTGAATCAATCTTACAACATACTTTGAAGGAACTTAACCAAAATATGACGCTAAACGTGGTATGTACGATCTGGTAAAGCAAGTTTCTGTTGATGCCATTCTGCATCGGAATACAGTTTGAGCATTAATTTGTTCGCTACGTCGTTTGAAAACAAAGGATTACACTTCGCCTTCAACATGTGAGTACTATTTATTTCATTATTTTGGTTAACACGTGTTTGAGCTTGAACTGAGCTCACGTGTGGAGTCTGATTGTCACTGCTCTGTTCTAACTGAATGTTTACTTGACCTGAATCCCTGTCGATATTCACGCTACTAGCTCGTTTTTTGAACTATTATCGTATTGATTGGAATTGTTACCCTGGTGTACATCTGTAGCGTGTTGTGGGAACTGATTTTGATTACTGTTATTATTTTGTCTTTGCTGGTTTTGATTTAGGTTTTGATTTTGTCTACCGTTGTTATTATTATTGCCATTATTTTGGTTTTGTTGGCCACCTGCGTTGTTATAAACATTGTTAGTTTGAAATGCATAAGGGTTGTTGTTCTTCTTGTCAAACTGTAGTGAGTCCCTGTTTCCAAATCCAGAAAAATAGTTTCCGCGTTTTCCATTGTTATTTCACCTGTATCTGTTACCTCCGCGATCGCCTCTACCTCTGTTATTATTATTATTTTTGGGTGGGTTGTCGGGAGTGCCCCAACGTTCTTAGTTACGTTGCGTACTACTTTGTAAGTTTTCGTTTTTGGTTTGGCATTCATTTTTGAAATGCCCGATAGCACTGTTTAGTAGAGGGTAGTTTAGTGTTAACAGCGGTAACCTTAGCCTCATTCAGTTTTGGTTTAGCATTATGCAGTTTAGTTATCCCTTTCTCTAAAGAGTTTATTTTGTCGAGCATTGTGCCGAAAGCAAGGTTATTTACTTCTGGGTTTGAAGTTTGTCTATTTGCTGCAGCTTCGGCTGACTGAGCGGAATTAGGACTAGTGTTGTTACCTTGATAACCTGCCATAACTGAATACTTGAAACTAGCTGCGTTGTACATGTTACGTAATGAAGTGTGCATTTGTGAAGTAATGTGCCCTTCAATTTGTGGTGGCATTGCGTGAAGGAAGGCTGAACGCATTCCGAGCTGGGGTATCTGTAGACTTAATTCTCCAAGCTGTGAAGCCATTTTCTCTAGCCTAGCTGAAAATGCTTCGATAGTTTCACCTTCGTTTAAACGAGTGGCGTGAAACGAATATGGGGTAAAAACTTCTCCTACGCATCCAAATCTGTCGATTAAAATTTCCTTAAATGCTAACCAATTTTGGGATTTAGCAATGTGGGGATTCATAGCTAGGTAAATCGCTATTTCTCCCGTGCATTTGCTGCATGCAACTGAAATCGGCTAGTTATCTTTTAATGTAGGGTCAAGGGTGCGTAAATTTTCTACCATTAATGAAAATGTGAAAATATCTACTGAATCATCACCTGAAAAAAGCAAAATTGCTTTTTTTGACGCACGTAGTTCTTCCCAAAGCCTAGATTTTTTTCCTGTGGATCCCTATTTTGAATAACTTGGAATGACTCAGATATGGTTTTTAACACTTCGAGTTGACTTTCACTTGCCAGCCTAGCGTTGTCATTATTTGCTTGTAAACATGTAGCCAAAGTATGGTCTAAAATTCTTTGAATCAAATGTTCGTCAACACTATTTGACTGCTGTCTGTTACACTAATTTAGCGTGACATTTAACGGTGTATGATTATCCAGTGGAATTTGGGAATTTAATACTACATTTGGGGTGAGTGGAACTTGACAATGATTGTGTGTTTGAGTATTTAACGGTATTTGAACGTTAACTGGCATTTGAGCATTATTTTGCATTTGGGAATGCGATGGCATGTGAGGGTTTATCGGTACTGTTGGGTTAACAAAATGTTTGAGTTTAGTGGCACATTTGGAATAAACTGATCCTGAGAATTCAACGGTACTTGGGCGTTATTTGGGATTACCTGAGAATTATTTGGTACCTGAGAATCCCGTGATACACGATTATCATGTGGGGATCTAGAACGCATTCTACCCCTAGAATTACCTCTATTTTGATTTGACCTGTTTGTTGAACGAGACTGAACTCGTCTAAGTGGTGGTAAATTTAACGCATCATTTACGTTGTCTATGGTATCAATAGTATCCGTATGTCTGATTCTGAATCAGATTCGTCTGGAATAGTGTTGTATAATCCAGATTTGGGGTGCTGACTGAACCATCAGTGAATTCTACAAATTCGAGGCAATTTGAGGGTTTTCTAATTGGTCCACCCTTGAAGAAACCTGCCCAGTGCCTCTAGCACGATTTTGTCTAGTTCTAGGCATGATTTAATGCTAGATTTTAACCTAATATGAACCTTATTTAGCCCAATATTTCAAAACTAGTACACACAAAAAAATCACTGCAGTTTGCAACTTAAAATACTGAAAATTCCCTTAAATATGAAAAATAATAAGATAAGATTATAGCAGCTAACACACCGATAAGGGCAATAATATGGTATAGGCCAGGAAATACTACCACAAATATTTTTTCCTATGATGGAAAAAATAAATTAAATAACATTTGATTTAGGCCTATATATTGCCAAAATCACCAAAATATCCAATTTCTGGTTTAAAAAAAAGATTATATGGTTCCTTTAAATGCAGTTTTCCTTTAAACACACATAATATGCAATACTGAAAATACTTTGCAATAGCCAATATGCCAATCCGTTATTTACCACAAAATAACCACTAAAATCCAACAAAATCAACAATGTTGTTTTCCAACAAAGCCTGTAAACACTATGCCTCGTGAAGGTAGGCTACTAAATTTTCCAGCAATTTCACTGCAAAACTGTCTGTAAACAACTAACGATCTTTAAATAGCAAATAACGATCGCTATTTTCCTTAGAAAAAATTTATTTTTAAACTAAATTTCAAGTTTAAACACTATAAAATACTATGATTTCAAAATAAATTAGTCCCAATTCAACTGAATGCTTTGAAAAAAATTCTGCTATTTATGTCTCCGGAAAATTTTAGGTAATAGAATCACACTTATGAAACCATTGTAATGATCTATTCTAGTGAGCAACTGTCCCAAAATAAACCATTGTTGTCAGGATGGATCAGTTGTATTCAACCTAAATATAACACATTAATATGGCACTTGAAAAGGGAGGCACAATAAGCAACAATTCAATAATAATCTGGGCCTTTAATCGACTCTCCGTCGTACAAAATATGGACCACACTGGTCAATAATTGAATTATAATGATTGTACTTTCAGATCGGTTTGATTACATCAAATCAAAAAATAGTTGGCGATTGGCATTCTTACTACGATTGCATTTGGAATAATTCCTAATAAAGGATCGTTAATAATGATTGGCCTTAAAGGATTAAGCACTTGGCTAACTATCGGTTAAGCACAACAATCGTTGTTATGATACAGAAATGATACTTAGCACCCGTGAAGCTCGGCTGTAGCTGACGCTCGGTCACTCGGCTTCCCGTCTCCCGGCTCTGTGCGTCGGGTGCGCGGCACGGCTGGGAACGTACGTGAATAGCAGCGCTCAGAGAATGGTGGCAACGTGTAAACCTATAAAAGTCAAATGATAAAACCAAATTCCTGAAGACTGCTTAAATACTAGTGCGTTATCGCTAGCAATCTATTTGATTGATTAGAGTGCTCTATAGAAATTGCATGTCCTGACAGTTCAGGTCCTAATTGCAAATTAGGGACCGCTGTGTTTGTCAATCATTGTATTGTCGCTTTCGAGGTGCATCAGCTGATTCTCTGTATTGTGAGCTTGAGTAGCTCGCTGACTTAATGAACTGTCACCTGCACGCCTTCATGAAATAGATTAATTGTTGCGATTAGAATCGTGATCGTTCATGGATGACAATCCAAACTAATTGGAATTCCTTCCGGAAATTATATACTACACTGATCGTGTCGTAAATAATGTCGTAGTTAGAAATGCCATCTCCTCAACTTAACAATAGTTGTAATTACGCTGGTTCAATTTGCAAAGGAATGTACACAGTTCCAGTCTTCTTTGAAAAGGGCCCCTTCTGTATATTAGTCACAGGAGCCATTTTGGTCTAGCATGAGTAATATTTGATTCATGCATTTAATAATGTATGATATTTATGAAATTTGCATATAATTAGCTGTATGGTTTCTGTAATAAAGACTAATTAGGCTTAATTAAACCCTAACACACCTTGTATGCACACACTTATCATTCATTGCAGTTTGGTGCTTTGGCACCTATGATAATTTGCTGTCAACTGGTGCATCTTGCCCTTTTACCGTACTGTAAATGTGTCGCTATGTAAAACAGGCTATGTAATATATACCACTGTTTGAGCTCATATTACATGCTTGCTACCAACCATCCACACGTGTTTATTCCTTTCATAGTTGATAGGATAGTTTGCTATCAGTTAGCATAAGACTGTGTTAAAGTAGATACACAAAATACTGCTAGAAATAGAAATATAAGATGCATGGAATCGATGGCCATTTTATGACAGGAAAAATAAAACTAAACATTGAGAATATCCAACCTCCGCCCAATCCAACAATCCTAAACCTTCAGTGTAAAGACCTGTGTGAGAAGCTATGCGAGAACACGAGAGACAAGGCTGACAAGTATGGGAAGCCACAGTTGCTGCAATTTTCAAAACACAACGAGGACAAGCGTTATGTAAATGTAACACAAACCTAACCTTGAAGCCTGAAGAAAACAGTAGGAAAGAATTATCTTTTCTTTCAAAGCTGTCGTCGAAAATTGATTAACTGATATTTCGTTGTGAGTTTGTGCATAACAAATTATGTAGTACCGATAGCATGCAAGACCTTTGATAAACATCACAGGGCCAACATACGAATAAATCGACAGTGGTGAAAGCTACCCTTGCACCTAGACTTGACGCCAAGTGGAGAGTCCAGATCGAGAAAGATATAGAAAAGTGGTCTGGCCCAAGGGACTTCACCCAAGGGATTTTAGGGTGTTGTGATTTCTTATGAAGAATGTGAACGGGGAATGTAATGTTCTATTCTAGTCAACTTTTAGACCAGAACAAACATTATTATCAGGATAGCAAAAGGGGCAATCAGTTGTACAAAAGCGATAAGTATGCACAGAAATGGGAAGGCGTAATAATAAACAATCATTCAACAACAACTTGGGCCTTTAATCGACACACCCGTGTACACAATATGGCCAATAAAATCAGTGACAGGTCGGTATGATTTGTAGTATCGATTACAACTATTGGCAATGAGTCGAACGAATGGCATTACTGATTTAAGTCGAGCAGAACTAAATCATTGTTATATCTCTTAAATAATTAGATGATCAGGACTAATTTAGTAGCATAAGTATTATTACTAGTTAACCTCAACATTCATAGCTATTGCTATTGAATTGAATAGTTAGCTCATTAATTGAAGCTCGGTCGTAGCTATTGGCTGACGGCTTTAGCCTGACGGTTGCTCCGTCCAAGATGCGGCACGGCTCCTGGCCTTGGGTGATTCCGATCCGGGACCTCAGGAATGCGGCAGGCGTGAAGGAGTTTAAACAACTGGTGAATAACTGATTGCACGCATTCCAAAATTCAGTTTATATACTGTAGCGTTATCATCCACGATCGCTCCATTGTTGTATTGATTAATTATAGCAATTCTAAGTATTGCATGGCTTTGACAGATTTGGCCCTTATCGCCAAATGGGACCTCTACGCATGTCAATAATTCTATTGTTGTGTTCGGGTTCATTAATTGTTTCTCGTATTCGGCGCTTTGAGTTTACCTGCCGATTTAATTAACTGTCCCGTGTGGGAGTGATTTATTGTTATTCTTTAAAGTGATTGATCATGAACGACGATCTTATCTACATTAAATCTACTTCTAGAAAGTAATTTAAGTTCTACGAAATGTCGTAAATATTGTGAACTCGTAATGCCATCCTTTAAACTCTAACAATAGGGTTAATTCTATTAGTTCGGGTTACAATGATCTTGCCGCCTCTCGGTCGTCTTCAAAACGGGACTCCTAATTATATTTACTTATCTGGAGCCAATTTGAGCTAATCGAATAAATATTCGGTTCATGCATGTAATAATGTATGATATTTATGCAAATATGTATTTAATCAATTAGTTGTATTGTTTCTGTTATAAAAACTAATTAAGCCATTAATTAAATCCTCACAGGCAGGGACGGCTGAAGACAATATGGGGCCCTACGTGGATTCAGTAACTGGGGACCTCAGGGTTATAACAGTAGCAATAAAAGCATTTTTGCCCGATTTTTTCATTCATGTTCGATTCGAATTATTAAACAAACATTTTTCGTACGGTACAAGCTAATATTCACTTCATTTTTTTTTTATTACCAAAAAGAATGTGTATCACAAACAGGGCCGCCGAGAGGTCTGATAGGGGCTATAGATTTCTGTGGGCCCCCTTGTTGTGAATTTCGAAGTTGTACTTTTTCATTTTGACAACTGCCATTTTTGGGCTTTTGTACTTTTCATTATTGTTTAAGAGAGGTCGCTGTTGCCTACAATTTCACTGTTAAGTCTGTGGTTACATATATAACTTTAATTGTTATGATTAACGTCGTTAATTGTTATGGTCTCGTGCCAGAGTTGTAATTTGAACGTGCTCAACCAATAAAGGTTAGTTGGGTCTGCGCTCCCGTTAATTCAACTTGCCTTTCTCTCTCTTTGTTGACATTAGAACTTCTGTGGCATGCTTAAGCCTTTTTGGTCTTAGGCTTTGTTGTCTATCAGCTATGGTGGATTAATTTGGTACGATGTTGGTTTGTCTCGGTGGTGAATTGCGATTTTCTCTACAAGGTTTGTATGGCACTAGAGGTGTAAGCTAGCTAGTTACTAACTCATAATTGTGTAGGTAGTTACAGGGACGTTTGGTGGTAGTGCCAAATAGGGTCAGACAGGTCAGAGAAGAAAATCCAAGCCTGTCGGAAGCAGGGACTCGCATAGACCTAAGGTAGAGTAAGTTGCAATTCCCCCTTTAGATTCATTTATAGGGTTTCCCTCTCTGGTCGAAGTTCGGGTTTATTTCTCCCCGTGCAAACACTGCACAGGTGCGTAAACGTCGGTTTGTAACATAATTTTGGTGCCGAAACCCGACGCGATCGGACAGGGAACTGAGGTAAAGTCGGATAATCAAGAACTTATTACGCAAACATGTCAGAAGTATCATAAAACAAAGCCGTGCAAATGTCAACATAGTTCAGTTTTTTTACAAGAGAGAAAAAAAAATGGCAGTTGTCAAAATGAAAAAGTACAACTTCGAAATTCACAACATAACTAAATAACTAAAGAGAGAAAAAAAAATGGCAGTTGTCAAAATGAAAAAGTACAACTTCGAAATTCACAACATAACTAAATAACTGCTTGGACTTTTTGGTTTCGGCACCAAAATTATGTTACAAACCGTCGTTTACGCACCTGTGCAGTGTTTGCACGGGGAGAAATAAACCCGAACTTCGACCCTAAAAACCCTAAAAATGACGAAGTTGCCCCTTGCGTTGCTACCAAAGACGATGAGGTGTTGGCCATTTTTTCTTCATGTTTCCTATAACCAGTCTGCTCTTCTTTGGCATTATCACTAGAAATTCGGTAAACATGCTCGATATTCATTAATTCCACTTTTATGAAGTCCAACAAAACTGCAATGCCGACATTTCCTGCACTGTATGGTTTCCTGTTCCACTCTGCTAGTAATGACGTTGGTATTGATTTTAATAGTATGGGACACAAAATTGCACCCATTGAGGAAAAGTCCGAGCCTAGATTTGATAACGCTCGCATATTTATTATAAGGCTTCCAATAATCTTCGTAGGTCTTGGCCCTCTTTCATCATTTTCACTGGAACAGTTTTTAACAGTTTGTTTACATGCTCATTAATTAGCACATCCCTGCGACCGTACTTTTCTTTTAACAAACTTTTTGCTAAATTGTAGTTGTCAGTGAGGCTCAACCCTTCAATCGTACCAGCTGCATCTTTTGTTACTAAGCCCCGTAGATAATTAAATTTATCCACCTGGGATATAGAGGAATTATTGTCGATTCCTGCGACGAACTGATCCCAAAAACGCTCCCAGTCAGTTATTTGACCACCGAAATTACGATTCTGCAACTTGGGGAGTTTTAAATTGTTAGTTCTTGCGCTTGCCACTGGTGCAGTTGGCGTCACTGTCGCTGTACAGGTACTCGACAAATAACGATTCGCTTTTACTTTTGTTGCTCTGACGTCTTGGAAACAGGACTTGTGCCATCTTCCGAAGATAGCTGTTTCAAGATGGTATGCCACTGCAGAAGAAAATGTATCTTCCGGTCAACTTCACGTTTTTTGTGATGCCAGTCCCAAAGCTTACGGTGCAGTAATATTTTTGCGTACTTCATCGAAGTCTTCACGTTACACTGTAAGTTTGGTTGCATCGAAAACAAGAGTTGCTCCTATTCAAGCCTTAAGCATTCCACGTTTGGAATTAATGGCATGTTTGGTCGGATGTCGTTTGGCAGCTACCGTTCGTCAAGCCTTAGACAGGAGAAGCCTAAAGAATTTTTTTTGGACCGATACAAGAGTGGCGCCGAGTTGGCTAAATGGATCTCCTATGAAATGGAAGTTATTTGTTGGACGTCGGGTCCAAGAAATGTTGTCTTTAACGTCTGTAAAGGAATGGAACTTTTGTGACTAAAAAAATAATGTAGCTGATTTAATGACACGAGGTCTTTCTTTGAAGACTTTGCTCGACTCCGAAATGTGGTGGAAGGGGCCATCATGGTTATCTCAAGACTCAGAGTTTTGGCCTTTTGTGCAATTGCAGCGGGATACGGAGATCGATTCTCTAGTGTTCTTCAAAGTGCAGCTAGTGGATGTTGTAATCCAACAAAATTGTGCACGCAGCCCATTATTGGATGCCAGTAAATTTAGCAGCTGGAGGAAGATGGTTCGTGTTCTCGCCTGGGTATTTCGCTTTATTCGTAACATCAGAGACTCTGAAGAAAGTAGGCATCCATTCTTGAATGCAAGGGAGTTGCACACTGCTTCTCTCTATTGGTTCAAGTCCATTCAAGATAGTTGTTTTCCAAGTGAACTTAAAGCCTTACAACAAAGCATGCCTTTAGACACTAAGTCTAGAATACTCCGCTTCCATCCCTTCTTGGACAAAGATGGTATTATTCGTATGGGTGGACGGTTGAAATATGCTGCAATTATTGAGTCTCAGCGTCATCCTATTTTGATAGCTTATAATGAGCTATCTAAGATGTTTATTCTGGATTCACATGTACGATCGCTTCACGGTGGGGTACAGGAGACATTAATCAGGCTAAGGAGTACGGTATGGCTTTTAAGAGGTCGTCAGTCTGTACAGAAAGCAATACATGATTGCCTTGTTTGCCGAAAATGGTCAGCTAAACCAGTCGCCGTTATGGAAGCACCTTTGCCTTCATCAAGAGTTTGCCGTGCTGAACCTTTCCAGGTTTCAGGGGTTGAGTTTGCAGGACCTTGCTGGATCAAAGAAGGGAAGCAGAAGAGAAAGTCATATATTTGTCTCTTTTCTTGCGCAGTAACACGTGCTCTGCATTTGGAGTTAGTATCCTCTCAAGGCATGAAACCCTTTTTACTAGTTTTACGACGGTTTCTTGCTCGACGTGGTGTTTGTAAGATAATTTACAGTGACAACGCCAAGGTTTTCCAACAAACAGATTATCTACTGCGAGAAGCATATCGTTTCCTTTCTCATCAAGATGTTCAAGGTCTGGCGGCCAAAGCTGGGGTTGAATGGCGATTTATTGCCCCACAAGCGGCTTGGTGGGGTGGCTTCTATGAGCGAATGGTCGGATCGGTAAAACGTCATTTGAGAAGGTCTTTGGGTTCTGCTTTATTGAACTTTGAAGAACTTACCACTGTTTTAACTGAGGTTAAAGAAGTGATTAACAGCAGACCTTTGGCAGCAGTTTCCGAAGATCCCATGGATTCCGAATACCTTACACCATCTCATTTCCTTATTGGCCGGTTGGGAGGTTCTCTGTCGGATGTTCTTCCATCCATCACGGAGGTTCCTACAAAAGAGTCGTTACGGAAACGATGGTATCTGCGAAGACGTCAGATCAATACATTTTGGAAGAAGTGGAGTGAAGAATACTTACTACTCCTTCAATCGGCGCATAAGCTGAACGTGCCTCTTGCGGAATCAAAGTTACAGCTGAATGACGTAGTATTACTCAAGGATGACTGGATTCCGAGAAGTCAATGGAAATTGGCTCGTATCTCTGAACTCACTAAAGGTAGAGATGGAAAAGTTCGCTCCGCCATGCTACAGATTGGAAATGGCAATTTTTTCAGAAGGGCGGTGCAAAGGATATGTCCTCTCGAATGAGTGTAGGTTTCGGATTTGTTCCACGAGTTCTTACTTGCTGCTAAAATTTAGTAGTAGCTGGTTTGATACTCTTTCATAATTACTGTAACACCACTCAGAAGAAGCACACTTGATAAGTACATGATTACACGTCAGTCTTAGTTTTCATAGTCACTATTTTTACAAATGAAGCAAACTTTAGTTAGGCTTCACGATTGTCAAACAAACCCTTCTGTCTACGGTCCTGGCCAGTACCGACCTATGAGGGAGGACTCGCCAGGCAAAGTTTCGTCCGGCCGATGGAATTCGGTGGTTGAGGCGCGGGGGGTACACCCGCTAAATTCTTAACGATGAGGGCTATGTACTCCAATGCGTCTCATACCAGTCAAAATCGGAAGGGAAGTTTTTGGCATGAGTCCGCTCGTGCCATGTCAACGCCTGGAAAAAGTCTTGTTCAGGATGCATTCCTCAAGCTTGCCCTTACTTTGTGTTCAAGTTTAAATCTTTATCACTAAAGATTGTTGTTACGAGAAATCTTCAGCTCTGATGTCCGGATCATGGAGCTAGACCTGAAGAGTCAGTATATGCGGAATTAAAAGGAGGAGAAAAGGGGGAGGGGGGGGGGGAAGGAATATTCATTTCACGTATCTCGTTCCACCTGCCGACAAAAATTCCTAACGCAACCACTAGTTTTGGTTTTGCATGGGTCGCGCAACGCATCGACCAATTGACCCACATCATTCCCCAAATTTCAAAGCACTACCACAGATTCTAACAACGTTTTCTCTTTACTTTGACATAGTAAATAGGATTTTTAATCAATATTCTGCCTTCTCTCTATAGTGAGATTAGTGCTCCCGCTCCCGCGCGGGGGCCCCTTTAAACAGGGGGACCTACGCAGCTGCGTTGCTCGCGTGCCCTTGAGCCGGCACTGCTTACAGGAAGAGCTTCACCAAAAATTCTAGAGGAATATTGTGTGGTTGTGTTTTTTGTGGTGGTTCCGTGTAATTTCGTTCTGATGATTATAATGGGCTTACCAGTTTTAATGACATAACATACAAAACAGTTGCAGCTACTGACTTTTAATCGATGCTACTGGAAAAATCCCATTGAAGATATCAACTTTGTATACCTGAAGGTTAAAATCCATGATAAATTTGCCAGATTGAATAGAAATAAGATTCAGAATACGTGAAGGTTAAAATCAGTGATAGGTTTGCCAAATTATTGTATTTTGAATACAAATCAATTTTGTAACGCAGCTGCAAGCCCACAAGCCAAATTTCAGCGCAAATTACGTACTCGGTTCAGTTTTTTTGAGTATTGTACATGTTGACAAGCACATTTTCAGCCACAGCTAGAATGATTATTTCACAAATTTCATGGTGTTAGGAAAGACCTATGGTGTTTGAAATAATCAACAAAAGCACCAACATGTGTGAAGCCGCATCTTCCCAATGAACAGGAGTTTTATCATATGAGTAAGAAAATAATAAATAAATAAAAAAACTGACACCACCCGAGTGGGTGCATATGGTTCACAGTTTGGTTACTTACCTTCACTAATAAATGTTGACAACTGAACTGATAATGTTTCGCTTAACACAGCCACAATAATAATAGGAAAAATCAGCCAATAAAATCGAATAACCTAAAAAAAAATCAATCACTGTAATAGTATCATGTGCTTCAATATTGCAGTGTTAGATAATTTTTATCAATGTAGGTTGCCACTCACCAAAATAAGGACTTTATTTTTAGCGCTACTCACCAAAATAAGGACTGCCAAAAAAAAAAAGCTTACGTTCTGATTGTCATATATTGGGGGTTGCGTCAGATATTATTAAGGCTGTACTGATGCCGAACCTGCTCGGCGAGCTTAGCCGATTAACTGGTAATTGTTAATTCAGTAAACTTTTTATCACACGCCAAGTTTTTTCCCCCAAAAGACAGTCATAACTATGATTAATTAAGGGCAGATCTATCTCGAGACTCTGAAAAGGAGTAAATATTATAATGAAACAAACACTTTTTAAAATACTGCAGTGTAGCCATGTGTACAATCCTACATTAGGGATCTATCTTTGTTTTAGCGAGATTATTTTCTTTCTAGACAATGCTTGATAGCTCGGCTCGACAAACAAATCATTCTGAAATCAATCGGTTCGATAACGAGAATTACGCTTGGTACAGCCTTAGTTATGATACTAGGAAGAAATTATATTTCACTAGAAGCAAATGGTTTGCAGCATTGCATTTAAAATTACAAGGACAACCAAGCCAGTCTCCCTTAATCTTAATGAACTGAAAGGATAATTTAATGTTGCCTCTGGTATACTGGTTAAAATATTCCACACCCCCCACTTACATGTATTGTCTAAACTTAGATAAGTAACTCTTTCATGATGGGGGAGGAGAAAGAGCAGAGAGAAAAAAATTGGCCTAACACCTTTTAAACACTTTCTAAGAGCATGCTTGTGCCTAGATATCAACCACACCGTGTCAAAATGAGCCATTAAATATCACGCATCTTTTAACAAAATTTCCAACCTTTATTATTGACAAACTACTCTCTCCACAGCCAGAACTTGAATACAATAAATAAACAGTATAAATAAACTGGTAAGTAATTCAACTCCAACAATAAACCTTCACGAATAAATTAATCACCGGTGCATTATGCACGTTGTAAAGGTGGCTGCTACAACGGAGAGGTGCTTGTAGCAAACAATGATATCTGGTTTGACAATTACGGAGTTAAAGTAACTTTTGGGTAACTATTACTATTTAAGCGCTCACTATTATATTCAGGCACAGCAAGTCTACTGGCCCGGAGAGGGAATAGAGTGTCAAAAGAACTGCTTTTTAAGTAAATAAATCTGATATCGCTGTCACCAGGTGGATAGTAGCATTCCTGGATTAAAGAAGAAGACTGGTCGTAACTTTAAATCTAGCTACTAACCGACAAGGAGTTCAACTCTTGGTTTAATAAACAGTGCAATAAAATCAACAGTTGCAGTTTAACTAATTACAAGACTAGTTTAAATAATACTTCAAGGGATATTAACATTAAATCGGCTTCACAACAAATTCAACAGGAGTTTGCATAATTTTGATTAGAATCAAAGTGATTGGTGTCTAAGAACTCTGAATTACGATTTGCAAAACAGTGGTTGCATGAAAAAGCATCCTGCAATTTTCAAGTAAACTTTCACGTCACGATCCGACAGATGACTATCATGGGTTCTACCGTAGAAGGACTATTGCTTCACTAATAGTACTGAAGTGATATCGTGAATCAAGTTTAAAATAACATTCTAGTAATAATAAAGAATTAAAGCTGGTATTTAGGAAGGGGACCGCAAACCCATTAAATTTACGGGGAGACCAAGTCAAAATGCCAATGGCTTTATGTTCCCATTAAAACACGCAAAAGTCAACAAATTAATTTAAAATTAAACTACCAATTTAGAATATCTGTCCTAAAATAATAAGTTTGAAAGATAAACTAGCTAAATCCAAAAACTACTACTTTTGCCCAGCATGGCAATGTGCATGGTCGAGACATCTCTACCTCCTGACCAACGAAGTGACAGTTGGCTTTTGGCCTGTGAGCAATGCTATCGATTCAGTCCTTAGTCCGTTTTATACCAAAGGATCGGCTCCTGGATGATAAAGCGCGGATGCGTAGGAGAGATAGGCTCTCTTGATCGGCTGAATGACGAGAAGCAAGAGAATCCTGCGTGCTGATTGGCTTACAGCAGATTTGAAAGTTTGGAGCTGTTTAAAGGAGACAAGGCTAAGTAAATTTGGTCCTGTACAAGTAACTTTAGGTTGAAGTTAAAAAAAGCCTTGGTTTTTAATCAAAAAGGACTGTAGATTAGCTCCGATATATCCAATGCAGTTTAATAGACAGAATAAAAGCCATTTGTTTGCATTCGAAAGTCACTATCAGAGATTTTGAGGGAATTACATCCATTTTGACACGCATGTTTTACTTTTGGATCACTTACACAATAACTAAACACACGAATTGCGGTAGGAATACGTTACGTATGTCCGATACAACAATTTAATTACTGCAACACTAAAACATGTAATGGGTAACGCCATTGTTTCGCACGGAACAACCGAAATTATTGCCGACAGATGAAGCTGTTCTGTTTAGACTCAGACGATGGAAGCCCACCGAGATAGCTTTGTTGGCTGTGAGTAGCTCAAGCGTCTGACGGCCTTACCTAGCCACTACTGTCATGCTGTTCGCTTATTAGTTATTTAAAGAAAGAAGGGCAGGGGGTGTCGAACATGGACTTGTCTTCGAATCTACTCAAGCCAAATAACTTCATTAACTTTGAAAATGAAGCTTTTTTTTCTAGTTCACGGAAGGGCATTACCGATAGATATTGGCCACACAAATTTGTGCACGTGTCGGAGCTGCATCCGGAGCCTATAATGCCCAAAACTTACGCCCCCATAATGTTACAAAAGTTCATCAAAGTTAAAGTTTAAACTATTAATCAAAAAACATAAACATGGACTCGAGTAAGCGATGTGACATTTTTTAATTGGTACGGGAAGCTCATTCCCAAACTGTGCTGCAGAACCTGCGAAATTTCGTCAAAACCAGCAAGAGTATAGTGAATTTTGAAGGACATTTGGCTTTGAATCTTTCGTGCAAGCGTGAGCAACTTATTCCACAATGTTTGACGATTAGGCCTAAAGTTGGAGGTGTGTGCAGCCTCAACATCGCCTCACGTACTAGCCGCTCGTATCTCATAGCGCGCATCGGTGAATGCCATGTTTAACTTCGACAGATTTGGACTAATCTGATTAATGATTATGTTGCAGGCCTTCCTACGTGAAAAACTGTCGGCTGAGCTTATGAATTTGGTAGAGGGTTTTGTGAATAATATGACGAAAAACGTGCGCCGGAAAGTGATGTAGAGACATGTGCGAAAATTGGAAGACCTAGGTGGACACCGTGCTACGTACGAGAGGGCACTATACTATCCGCCAGGAAAGAAGACTTTCCTTATATGGTCATTTTATGACTACTAATCTTTCATGGAAAAAAGTGTGCCTTGCCTCTATACTATACTATAACTGCGTCGTCGTGGCAACGTTGTTAGACCAACTACAATGGCGTCGCTTTCCGATCAAGTTCATGTCAGCAAGAAAAAGTAAACTCTCCACAGTCAAGCTAGAGGTGTTATTTGGAACGTTTTCAGTATTTCACGAGTCAAGGGGAATCTATATCTATTTGTGATTTATTGAGTAGCACTGCATCAGCTATAAATGTGTCGGTTACAACAGTGCAAAGAATTACCGACGCTGGCAAGTTAGGCTGTTCAACAATCGACCCCGTCACGGAAGCTGCCGCCGGTTCTTCGTTTACCTCGCCGGGAAGTAAACGGCCCCATCCTGAGCCGATCACCGACTTGGACAAGTCCGAGTTGTCTTGTCAGAGCTACTGTAAGTGAAATTCACCAAACAGGCGATTATCCTACAATACATTCGATTCAATCTATACTTGTTGCGAGGACCGGATTTGCAGGCAATAAAACATCTCTCCGTTGTATTCTGCGTAGTAAGTTAAAAATTAGGTATCGCAAGATCGACGCATGTAAATTTTATATTGAACGGCCCGATATTGTTTCGTATTGTCATAGTTATTTACGGAAAATAAAGGGAGGTACGGGCAGCAAGGAGGCCGCTTATTTATCTTAATGAAAAGTGGCTAAATGCACACCATGGTAGACAGAAACAATGGCATAATGATGATTTAAAAATTCATGGACGCTCGATTCCAACGGGAAAAGGAAAGAGGCTTATTTTGTGTCACGCCGGCAGCAGTACAGGATTCGTACCGAATGCCACGATGCTATTTTGCTCCAAAATAAAATTGGGTGATTACCAGCACATGGCCACACTGTATTACGATTGCCAGCCTACACTGCGACCACAACCCTATCGAACTCATTTGGGCACAGGTGAAGGAAGACGTACGTAAACATAAATAATTTACACTGGCCGAAATGGAGAAACTTACTACAGCCACAATTCAAGCAGTTTCTCCAAACTATTGGAAAAAAGATGTGACCACGTCTTGGAAATTGAAAAAGTAGTATATTGGGAATCCGATCACTTGGTCGAGGAACGAGTAGAAATGTTCATCATTTCGACGGTAGAGAGTGACAGCGATAAAGAAACTGACGAAAAAGGTTTTCATACTTCGCCATTTTTCCCTTGACTCGAGAAATGAAACCTCCAAAAAACCAACCCCTGCCTCATTGTTCAACAGTCGTTACACGTAATGCTCAGTCCTTTTTAGGACTACACCCTAAAACGGTCCTTTTCTGGAGAACCAAATGTCGAAAAGAGATTGCATGTTTATTATCAGTAAAATAAAGGTTGATACCCAAATAAAAAATGCATTGAATAAAAGAGCTATAAGCATACCAGTAGTTTAGGAGCAAAATGATAGTCAGAGCTCAATAAAAAGTTTTTATCCGAAAAACGTTTTGTGCATCATTATACAAGGATCCAGGGTTTAATCTTTAAAAGTTAAAAGTGGAGGGGGGGGGATATTCTTCTTACTAAGAGTTGTTTGCTTGCACCCGCACATTCCCAAATACAGTAAAACAAACTACAAGGTCTATGGGTAAATTAGCAACAATAAAAAAAGAAAGTAACACTTTCTCGAAAAAAAAAGGAAAAAATTTGAAATTACTTTTTTTTTGGAGGGGGGGGGGGAGAAAAAAAATTCAGCGGTAGCCCTTAGGTGGCAAAAGGCCATTTTTTAAATGTTGAATTATCCGGGTTTTGCGTTTGTTCGTACTTACGATAGGTGAACCGACAGTACGCGAACACTCGTGAAGGAGTCGGCTTAATTTGGCTTCGATTTGTACTGCTAAGAGTGACTTGTGAGAGAATTCAAGCGTTTAGAACGTTTAGCAAGAATTTGTTGGTCACCAGCCTCACGGAGGGAGGGGGGGAAGCAAGAGGAGTCCGGCGGAGGGGGGGATATCCGGAGGAGGCTCTGTAGCTATTTCGATTTGTATTACTAAGAACTACTTGTATGTCAAATTTAAAGCTTTTTGCTCGATGTGCATGTTTAGCCCAAATTATGGCCCTAATAGCTTTACTATATGAGCACGTTAGCGGCTTATACATGGCGGATATCTGCAAGGTAAACGACGCAGCCGGCATGCACAATGCACACCCCTGTTTTCAAACGCTTTGGACTTCTTTCGTGGCGGACACTATAGGAAGGGACAAAATCGGTGATGGTAGTGAAAAAAAGAGTTTCCTGTAGCGATGCTTACAGGGTCTTGCGGTGCCTACTGTCTAGCACCGTCATCTGGTAAAGTTGCGCTTAATTTTAGAAGTACTCACAAGTGACTGTTTTGACTTTTTCGGAAAAACAGCATAGCAGTGTCTACTGCACGGTTAGGAGTAGAGTATCTAAATCCTAACTAAGAATTTCTGTACTACCTAATCACGGTTCGCTGCCACCACGATGGGTGTGTATTTAATTGCCTACTTAGGAGTTAAAATAAAAATGGTTTGTAGTTATTTAATCCTTTCAAATTAAATCGGACTCGGAAGTCAAACTGTCGTTTAAAACAACTTTCTTTAGTATTTTAATAAAACATGACAATTTATCTACAATCAGTAACTAGTTGGTTACAAGAATCAAAACTTAAGCTTTAAAGAAAAGCGCACTTTGGATTTACATGAAATCGGCGATAGAACTAAAATTGAGTTCACTTACATAATTTGGACTAGAAGAGTCGGTTTGAGCTATCACAACTCTCTAGAGTTATAAAATGATCCTTACATTAGTAAAACAGTCTTTTGAAAGAAATTAGCAACCCTTGCACTAAAATCACTCAACTATCACACTGAATCAAGATTAGTATTATATGGAAACAACCGTTTGAAAGCTCTGCTTCAACGATAATACACGCGAAATCTTGGTAATCTTTAGATTATTTAGACAACACTGAGTTCACGCAAATAAGAAATAAAGCCGGTTTTTAGGAAGGCGACCTTAAACCCTTAAGTTATGGGAGTCCTAGACCAGGAATGCCGATGGCGTTTGACTACCTATAATTTTCAAATGCTAGAAGTTAAGTTTAAATTTTAGACTAATAATTTAGAAATAAGTTCCAAAATAAAAATTCAAGTTTAAACAAGTTACCTATGAACTACTACCTTGCCCGGCAAGGCAACACTCGAACTGCCAAGACATCTCTGCTCCGACCACCGTAATAACCTCTAGCCTTTGAGATCTTGAGCTATGCTCTCTAATGCTCTCTGTAGCTGGGTTTTATACCTGCTGCCTGGCTGGCTGCAGGGAGGAGGGAAAGCGCGTCCCTGTAGGAGAGCTACGGGGGTGCAGTGGGGTAGAGAACCTCTGGGGAGGGAGGGACTGAGGCAGGCCGGCCAAGCTGTCACTCAAGCCTGAGGAAGTGAAAGCGCGGACGGACGAGGGAGCTACGCTGCTCTGAGTGGAGGGGAAATTGAATACTGTCTTTTGGTTGGAAGGGAATTGAAGCAGCTATAGAGCAAAGGGAATTGCCGACTTTTGGGGCACTAGAGGCCTTGGCTTGGAAAGTGCAATTGAGTTTGGAACTCATAACAACATGAATAGGCCTATACATTTTTTTGATTTAAACTACGATGTTAGGCATCGCAAATATTTAAGGAAGGGGAGGGTGTCGTAAATTAGCATTTGTGGGAGAGCATACGACAAGCAACTTTGACGATGTTTAAGGTTAGGTCTAGAGAACCCTATCTTGCTTAGGCTTAACGGAATTAGACTACAGTACCGTCTGATCAGGAAGGACGAAGGGACTGGGTTGATTCGGCATCCCAGGAACTGGGTTGATCTTGAGCAGAATGATTTTTGATTACATAAGCGCAGCGGGCGAGATTCTTGATTTCACTCTTCATGAATAAATCGGATTAAACGAGATTAAGCAAAATTAGACATTTTGCCCAGTTCGGTTGCTGGTATCAACGACGGAATTTATTCTTGTTAACGACAAGACAACAACACGTTTTCATCTAAAAAAAACACACGTGCAAAAAACTAAAACGCCCGAGGCGTCAACAACGGAAAACAATCAACTATTTTGCAATCGACTGCCGACAGGATAACTTTTACAATTCCTGTCGGCAAACAAGAAAGATACAAAACGTAAAAACTAAGGCTTATTGAGAAAGGGGCCACAAGGATCTTCAGGTGCAAGATTCGCAACATTTCCGCACCCACAGAAATGCTCTTCAAAATTCTTGCGGATCTTGCATGATAAAATCCACAACAGCTCCTTATGGTTGCTGCACGTCAGATCCCGAAACTAAGTTGCCACTCTTCAGACGCTTGAAATGGTTTGCCACACCCCAAAACAATTTAAAGACATCTCCTCCAACGGTGCTCCAAATGACATCATGAAGGATCCCAAATCTTGAAGGAACTGCATACAAGATCGAAGAAAATAAAAGATGTGTGGTTGAACTAAGGGTTTGCCCAGACTTCACAAGCTGGTTTGCGACTAGCTAAAGAGTTCTTCTGGTGGAAACTAGTGACTATGACCGCTAACCTAAAATGAGTAACGTGTACCTCACAATGTGCTTCTTGTGAGTGATGTCAGTATTTAATGTCTGTTAACAAGCGAACTGTCCCTACGACTTAAACAGTCGCCTGCAACAGGAATTACAGAAGACCTACACTATCTCAAATGGGCAAAGCTTCTGAATTGCATGTCGAATAAGATTTCCGTTGCCCATCCGCAACATTACTGAACGGACCTTTCCGTCTCTTCCCGCTGTCAGTTCAACAATTTTTGCTGTTTTCCAGGATCCCCTAGGAATGCGTTCGTCCTTCAGCAGAACAACATCACCAATCAGGATAGACGGTTTTTTTCTTGGAATATTAACGGTATGAGCGGACTGAAGCTGCAACAAATACTCGTTGCTCCATTTTCGCCAAAATTCGTTCATGAGTCTTTTTCTGAACATCCAACGCTTACGCAGGAATTCTTTGGACGGCACAGAAGAAATACATGGGAATGCGTCGGTTAAGCAGAGACTCGGTTTCCCCAGCAGAAAATGAGCAGGTGTGATATATTCTGCGTCATTAACATCTTCCGACATCATGGCCAAAGGCCTGCCATTAAGAACTGCTTCTACCTCTGACAGAAGCGTTTGGAGTTCTTCATAATCCAGCAGTGCAGAACCCAACGTCCGACGTAAGTGCCTCTTTACGGAACCGACCATCCTTTCGTAAAAGCCTCCCCACCACGCAGCTTGTGGAGCAATGAACCTCCATTCGATACCATTCTTTGCTGCGTGGTCAAGGATGCTACGATGCGACGTTAACTGCCAGGCTTCTTTTAAGAGCTGATCAGCTTGTTGGTAGGCTTTAGCATTGTCCGAGTAAATGATCTGACATAACCCTCTTCTAGCAATGAACCTACGAAGAGCTAGAAGAAATGGCCTAGTTCCTTGTGAAGAAACGAGCTCGAGATGAACGGCCCTTGTCACGGCACAAGTAAAAAGGCAAACATAGCTCTTTTTCTTCTCTGACGCCTCTTTTATCCATAAAGGACCGCAAAAATCGATTCCGGAAACTTGAAAGGACTTGGATTGGTTTACTCTGGCTGCAGGCAAAGGTGCTTCAATCATAGATGCTGGCCTAGCTTCCCACTTTCGGCAAACCAGACACTCTCGCAAAGCTTTGCGAACAATTTGACGTCCTCTAAGAATCCAAACTACTTCTCTGAGCTTAATCAGTGTTGTTTGTACACCTCCATGTAAGGTCCGACTGTGTATATCCAGAATGTAAAGGTCAACAAGCCTATGCTTCCCTAAAAGAATCGGATGCTTTCTGTCCTCCGATAGTTCAGCAAACTTGAGCCTGCCACCAATTCGCAGTAACCCATCATCATCTAAATTCGGGTTAAATTTTAACAAGCGTGATTTTGGGTCAATAGATGATTCTTCAAACAAGGCTCGATACTCTTCTGGAAAACAATCCTTTTGAATAATGTGAAACCAAAATCTTGACGCATCAACTAGCTCACACCAAGACAGGTGAGAAGTAGAAATCATCTTCTTCCGTCTGCAGTTGTTTATAAAACGAAGTATCCACGCTGTTACCCGTATCAACTTGGACCAAGTACTGAACCGAGAAGTGTCGAGCAATGACTGACTCACTGCAGAAACCTGAACGGTAATAGCCTTTGCTTCTTCGAGCTTAACTGCGGCTAAAAAATCTTTGTCCTCAATCGAAGGAGAAATCGGCCAAGAGTCCTTCTCCTGCAACAACCATGATGGTCCATGCCACCACAAAGATAAAGACAACAACTTTTCCAGGGACATACCTCTTGTTATGACATCAGCTGGATTGGATTTAGAAGGGCAATAAAACCAAGAATGATTAGCCGTTAACGCTTGCACCTCTTGAACTCTCCGGCCGACGAAAAGTCTCCATTTTCCGAAAGGACCCTTGATCCAGTCGAGGGCAACTTTAGAATCTGACCATAGGAACACTTCCAAATCTGGTTTCTTCCAAGCTTCTTTGATAGTAGCAGTCAGCCTAGCAGCAATCAGACATGCCATCAGCTCCAGGCGTGGAATGCTCATGGGTTCCAGTGGTGCTACACGGGACTTCGAAGCAACAAACGCAGCAGATGAACCACTGCTTTCCGAATGCACAACTATATATGCCACTGCTCCATAGGCACGCGGAGAAGAATCACAGAACACATGAAGATACGACTCTTCAGTGCCCAAATCCCGCGTCTCATACCATCGAGGAACATTCACTTGATGCAAAAACGAAGACATGTCTAATTTCCATTCTTGCCATAAAGCATCATAGGAACTAGGAATTGCTTCATCCCATCCTAGCTTTTGCTTCCATAAGTCTTGCAATAGAATCTTAATGGTGATAGACTTAGGCGTTATGAATCCTAACGGGTCGTAAAGACGAGCTAACATTTCCAAAATGCCTCTCTTCGTTGATTTGTTTCCCTCTAAGGCAGACAAGAACGAAGTATGTTTCAGAGATAAAGAGTCTAAATTAGGGTCCCATATTAAACCCAACACCTTGAGAAGTTCGACTGGCTCCTCCAAGGAGACTAGACCTTCTTGTTTCCACAAGTCTCGCAGCTTCAGACTGTTGGAGGTCCACTTCTTCAAAACCATTCCACCACTTTTCATTAGGGCATTGACGTCCCTTGAAAGGGCTAGGGACTGGCCAACAGTAGAAGAACCTGCTACAAAATCATCAACATATGTATTAGCATCTATGACCGAAGCTAAAGTGGCATTGTCGCTAGCTTGAGACTCCACATGAAAGCGAATGGTTGCAGCTAGCAGAAAAGGACTGGACTTCATACCAAACAAGACTCTTGTCATACGAAAGATTTTCAACTTTGGCTCGGAATCTGCCGTCCACTCCTCGTCTGTCCACAAGAAGCGAGTTGCATCCCTGTCTTGAGCTTGAAGTTCCACTTGAAGAAATGCTTTCTCGACATCGCTTGAAATTGCAATTTTATTCCAACGAAATCTGATCAACAGTTCAAAAATTAAGGGATTAAGACTTGGCCCAGCAAATTGACATTGGTTTAAAGAAAGTCCGCCACCGCTGCGAGACGATGCATCGAAGACTATGCGGAGTTTCATGGTCTTGCGCTCCTCCTTAATAATAGGATGGTGCGGCATGTAGTACACGGGTTGACCAGGTTCCACTTCAAGGGACACTTCTTCAGTATGGCCATTCTTCAAGTATTCGTATATGCCAGTGCGGTAACGCAGAAGCTTGTCTGGTTCCTTTTGCAAAGACAACAAAAGACGTTTTAAGCGCTCTTTAGCCAATAGGAAATTGTTGCAAAGTTTGTCCTTTTTATCACACCAAGGAATCTGAACTTGATAACGACCGTTGACATAGGTTGTGGTCTGTTTGAACCTTTCAAGAACGTCCACGTCTTCAACTGTTGCTGTAGATTTATCTTCTTTAGCCAACGTCCCACATCTGTCCAATTCCCATAAAGAAGCTAGACGAGAACTTAGATCATCTGAAGTAGACGTCTCAGAAATTGCCAACATAGAGACCATGGCAGTGGCTGAAGAATAGGAACGTGTTGAGCCTTGAAGCAGCCACCCGAAAACACTTTGAGTCGCCATCAGACTTGACGTAAGCCGTTTCATGTGTCCGGTCATTATTTGCCAATACCAATCGGCACCGATTAGGATATCGACCACCACTGACTCACCAGCTCCCATAAGATACGACCAAGATTGAGTTCTGCTACCTTGACCAAGTTTTCTATTTGGCCAGACTCCCACAGGGTGACACCACTACAAATTTCCTCAACTTGAAGCGCATCAATGCGAACTTGAACTCCATTATAACCCTCAAGCAGTAAAGGCACATGGAAAGTTTTCTGTTTCTTATTGCACCCTCCGAACGAATGCACCGTTAAATCTTCCTGTTGATACGTTGCAAGACCCGACCTTTCAACTGCTTTCCTGGTAATGAAGGATCTTTCAGAGCCGCCATCAATGAGTACTACTACTTGCTTCAAAACACCATTGTGGTTAATCCAAAGACGTAAGGACTGCAACACTGACACCAACCGTGAAGATGAAGCTGACGACTTGGTATAACATGAGGCTGCTGCGATTGGTGAAACACATACCTCTTTAGCATTCTGATCTGCTACAGGTGATGCTGCAATGGCAGCCTTTACGTTTTTCGTTTTTCCAATCTCTTTTGACTCTCTACCAGGGCAAATCAGAGTATGGTGATCTTTCTGACATGATCGACACTTCATAACGATGCTGCAGCTAGCTTTCGTATGATTTTTTTGCAAACAATGCAAACAACGTTTATTCCTAAATATTGATTCCCTCCTTGCCTTATTGGATTGGGCAGCCGGGCATTCTGAAGAAAAGTGAAAATTTCCGTCACAAAATATGCAGAATGGAGGCCTACGATGCAAACCTTTCCCTTGAGACACAACAAGTGACGAGGCAGTACTATCATTCTTCCCTTCGCCATACAAGACCTCTGAATTTCTTGATGAGCAAGGCATATCTTCTTTCTTTAATTCTTTCTTTTCAGAGGACATTCTGAAAACCTGCTCTATGTTCTCTAGCTCCGATTTCACAAAGGACAGCAATAATTCCAAATCAATGTTCCCTTTGCTATTCGGCTTCCTGTTCCACTCGGTTAGCAAATTTGCAGGGATAGCTCGTAGAACAATAGGACACAGCATTGCACCAAGCGCAGTGACATCAACGTTCATTGACTCCAATGCACGAGTATGAATACGAACGACCTCAAGAAGACGTCTCAGGTCTTGACCATTTTTTGTCATTTTAACAGGGGCCAAATTCAAGAGAGATTTAATATGTTCATCGATAAGAACTTCCTTTTGACCATATCTCTCTGATAACAGACTAAGAGCAATTAAATAATTGTCATCAGTCAAAGTGAGCCCTTGTATAGTTCGTGCCGCATCATCACTCAGTAAACTACGCAGGTAATTAAATTTATCTACGTCTGAAATAGCGGAATTCGAGCCAATACCAGCCACGCTCCAGAACCAATACCAGAACCGCTCCCAGTCCTGAAACGTGCCATCAAATTTCTTTATTTGTAACTTTGGGAGTTTTACGTTAATTTTTGCACTTGCCGAAGAAGATGCAGAAGAAGAATTTTTTGTTCTAGACAGGAATCGGTTAGCACGAACCTTCATCTCTATTATTGCTTCTGAAGCAGTTTCATGATCTTGAATTTCAGCCTCTAACTCAGTCTCAGGTGTCTTATCTTCTATTTGCTTAAGGATGGGAAGCAGCACAGCTTCTTTCTCTAATAACTGAGCCAAACCGATTTCGACTTCCTCTTGATTTACATCAACAATTGCCTGGCTGATTTTCAGAAGGACTTTGTTAATAGCCGTCTTACGCGCGTTACGACTGCGTTTCAAATTAGGCAAGTCCATTTTCGGATTTCAACAAATACACCATAAAAACAATGTACCGAAGTTTGCTGATAGTAAGGCTCTTAAGCAATTCTAATATTTAGGAAATTACGACGAGAGAAAAAAATTGTCGCAGCCCATTTTGTTATTCATTGAAAAACAAAGTGCAATATCTAGCAGAAACTTATTGAAGAATTCATCGTCTAGTATAGCATAAAAAGGAAAATGCGAGTAAATAAATGCACTGTACACACAGTATAATCTGCTTTAACCTTAATTTGAACCCGTTCTGAATTGTTTCCCATCGGGTTTCGGCACCAAAATATCGGAAATTAGCATTTGTGGGAGAGCATACGACAAGCAACTTTGACGATGTTTAAGGTTAGGTCTAGAGAACCCTATCTTGCTTAGGCTTAACGGAATTAGACTACAGTACCGTCTGATCAGGAAGGACGAAGGGACTGGGTTGATTCGGCATCCCAGGAACTGGGTTGATCTTGAGCAGAATGATTTTTGATTACATAAGCGCAGCGGGCGAGATTCTTGATTTCACTCTTCATGAATAAATCGGATTAAACGAGATTAAGCAAAATTAGACATTTTGCCCAGTTCGGTTGCTGGTATTCAACGACGGAATTTATTCTTGTTAACGACAAGACAACAACACGTTTTCATCTAAAAAAAACACACGTGCAAAAAACTAAAACGCCCAAGGCGTCAACAACGGAAAACAATCAACTATTTTGCGATCGACTGCCGACAGGATAACTTTTACAATTCCTGTCGGCAAACAAGAAAGATACAAAACGTAAAAACTAAGGCTTATTGAGAAAGGGGCCACAAGGATCTTCAGGTGCAAGATTCGCAACAGAGGGAACGAAGTTTGTTGCTCAAAATAAAATAAACTGTTTAATAGAAAGAAAGGCTTTTACTGTACATCCGTATGAGGTTACTATGGTCGGAGCCCTGAAATAAAATACAAGATATAACACTGAATGTTCGGTAAAAATAAAAATAGTTGTGTTTGCCATTTTTGAACAAGGTAGAGTCCATGAGAAAAAGTTACGTTAATAATTGCTTTAAAAGCACTAGGCAAAAGATTAATATAAACCGGCTTGTGTTTGAATGCTAAAACGCATTAAATTAAAGTATTATCGCAGCCGAAAATAATAACAAGAGTGCAGTCGAAGTTTTCATGGTTGCTAAAATCGTCACCTTAGTATAGAATAAAAATGTCGAGCAAGGGTCATCATACATGTGTGGTTGAGTGCCGATTGGCAGCCCCTCCTACAACAACACTAAGCTAATCGGCTTTATGCCTGTACGAAATTCGAAATACAAATAAATATTTACAAGTTTGGTAGAAAACGGCGACGTGAAAAGCGTGCGGCGGCGCTCAATTTGACCACTTTTTCAAATTGCTGTGGACATCAAAGTATGATGAAGTTTAAAGTTCTGTTTTCGCAGAATGGTAGATAAAGTTCAGTGCTATTAAATGGTGAAAACCAGTGTCGAATTAGTCCATTTTCCGTGGAGATACATATTTTTAAAGTTGAGGTCTTTGAAATAAGCCTAGTGCTCGCGAGCGCTAAGAAAAAAAAATAGAGTCCACGAGTTTTTGATGTTTGGTGCCGATTCTTAAAACTAAAAAGAAAAGTAAAATCAGTTATCAGCAAGGTAAACCATCCTCTTCAAGTTCTAAAGATATGGTTTGTTTCTGTTGTGGTTTTAAAGGACACGGGAGAGCCCGTTACCGCTTTAAAGACTACACTTGTGGCCGTTGCCATGTCAAAGGACATTTAAAAGCAGTTTGCTCGCAAAACAAAACGGGTAAACAGAGTACTCAGTCATCAGAGTCTAAACCCCGTCCTAAGAAAAGCACTGGCAAGAAGTTTAAATATGGCTACAAGCAGAACAAAGCACATTTTTTGGAACAAAATGAAGAATCTGAGTGTAGCACACCAGATACGAGTTCCAGTGATCATGAAAGTTGTGACGAATCTGTTGATTACTTAGAGAACAACACGGTGTGCATTAATTCGCTTAAAGCTAAGAGATGGTCTGTCGAGTGCGACATCAATGGTGTAAAGTTGCCATTAGACGCTAATTGTGGCTGTGATGCTACAATTTTACCACTAAGTTGGTATCACACATATTTTAAAAACTGTAAATTATTAAAACCAAATATTTTTGTCAAGTCATGGACTGGTTTTTGGTGCCATTAAATTGGTGAAAGAGTTGAGCAGGTTCAGGCTTTAATTGCTAATAAAGAACTTCAGCCTTTGATGGGAAAGGACTGGTTGGCAACTTTTTATTTTGATTTGAAACAGTTTTACCCACTAGTCTTGAACAAAATTAGACTGCTTCAGGAATTTGAAGCACTTGAGGTTAAAAGAACTGCTGTTACACCCGAGGCTTTAACGGCAAAGTTTCCTGAACTGTTCAAGCCAGGGTTAGGATGTTTTAAGAACTTTAAAGCAAAAATCAAATTGAAGCCTGATGCTGTTCCTGTTTTTCGTAAAGTTAGACCGATTCCACTGGCACTTATTGATAAGGTTAATGACGAGATTAGACGCTTGGTGTCCCTTGGAGTTTTGGAGCCGGTAAATACCAGCAGGTAGGCCACGCCCATTGTGGTGGTCCATAAAGCAGGTGGTGGTATTCGAATTGTTGGTGATTATAAAACTACCGTTAATCCGCAGCTCGAAATTGACCATTACCCGGTTCCCACTGCTGCTGAGTTGTTTGGCAGGCTTTCTGGAAGTGATACTTTCAGTCTGATTGACCTTAAGGATGCATTCCTTCAGATGGAGTTAGATTCAGAATCGCAGGAAGCACTTGTAATTAATATGCCCCTTGGATTGTTTAAATTTTTAAGATGTCCATTTGGGTTGGCTAGCAGCCCAGGTATCTTCCAAAGATTAATGGTTAGCGTAACATCAGGAATTAGCAATTGTGAACCATTTTACGACGATATTCTCGTCAGTGGGCAGGGTGATCAACATGATGACAATCTTGACAAATTGTTGTCTGCCTTGCAAAATTCTGGAGCCCGGCTTGGTCTGGAGAAGTGTAGAATTGGCCAATCTGAACTGAAATTTTTAGGACATAAAATCGATTCGGAAGGTTTGACAAACTTACCAGAGGTCATTGAGGCAGTGATGAATGCTCCTAATCCTAGAAATATATCTGAGTTGCAAAGTTTTCTCGGTTTTATTAATCAACATGCAAAATACCTGCCAAAATTGGCTCATGAATTGATTCGCATAACCAAATTACTTAGTGCCAAGCAAAAGTGGGTTTGGGACCCTTCTTGCGATGCAGCTATGACTAAAATAAAACAGTTGTTCAAAACTTCCAATGTTTTAGTTCGCTACAATCTCAAATATAAGCTAAAACTGGCCACGGATGCAAGTCCCTATGATTTAGGTTCGTGTTTGATGCATACCCTACCAAATGGCCAAGATAAACCTATTGCGTTCGCTTCAAGGAAGCTCACAAAAGCAGAGCAAAATTATTCTCATTTTGATAAAGAAGCGCTTGGGGTTTCTTGGGGAGTGAAAAAATTCCATCAATACTTGGATTCGAATCATTTCACGCTTCAAACAGACCAGAAAGCTCTTATTTGGATTTTTGGTCCAAAAAATGAAATACCTCAAATGGATGCGAGTCGTGTGCAGCGTTATGCACTTCAGTTAAATGGCTACTCTTATACATTAGAACATGTGCCTGGAAAATACAACTAAACACATGATATGTTGTCTCGTTTGCCACTTGAAAATACTGCTGAGGATTCGGATGATGAAACTTCTTTCAAAGTGCTTTTTGCACAGTCCATTGAATCCTTACCAGTACTTAATAGTACCCTAGTTAAGGCAATTAAAAAAGATCCTGTTCTCGTGCGAATTTTGAGGTATGTAAAGCATGGCTGGCCCGAAAAAACAGAAGAGGCTGAATTAAAGGCGTATTTTTTACGAAAACATGAAATATCTGTAGAATGTGAAACCCTGTTTTGGGGATTGCGTGTAATCGTGCCTACCAGCCTGCGCGACAGAATACTGCAAGATCTGCACATCGGACATTTAGGTATTGTTAAGATAAAATCTTTAGCACGAGGAAAATGTTGGTGGCCTAATATTGATGCTGATCTAGAGGCTAAAGTTAAACGTTGTACTGCTTGCCAAGAGCTGAAAGGTGAAAAGCCACCTGGTCCAAAACATTCTTGGGAGTATCCCCTTAAGCCTATGGATAGAATTCATTCTGATTTTGGCGTTGTTGAAGGTTTAACTTTCATTGTTATTGTTGATGCGTATAGCAAATTCCCGTTTGTAAAATTTATGAAGAAAACTACATCTGATAAAGTTATCGAAGTTTTTGAACAGTATATGGCCGAATTCGGGCAAATGAAAACGCTCGTTTCTGACAATGGCCCGCAGTGAATGAGTAGCTCGTTTCAAACTTTTGTTAAAACACTGGGAATTAGGCATCTAACAGGTGCGCCTTACAACCCTAAGCAGAATGGATTTGGCGAAGTTTATATTCGTGAGTTCAAAAAGGCTTTCAAAGCAGCACGCAGTGAAGGTAAAACTATTAAAAGATCTTTAAATGAGTTCCATATTACAAGCAGAAATTGTTCCAACACAGTTACAGGTGAAACTCCTGCAAAATTATTTTTCGGTAGAAAAATTCGAACTTGCCTAGACTTGCTAAAACCCGATTTACAGCAGAAAATAAAAATAAAGCAGGATAAAATAAACACAAGTTCCGCACACAAAAAGCATGAAGTGTTTCAAGAATTCTCGCCTATCTGGACTAGAGACTATACCGTTAGCAAGAGGCTTTGGCAACAAGCAGCGATATTTAAATGTTTGGATCATTCAAACTACGAAGTACTCACGGAAAGTGGTTTAAAAACTACGCCGTAACATATCGCAAATTCGCGCACGTTTGCCTAATGAAACGATAAATCCTGACGGCTCTCCACACAAGAACACGCAAAATTCGAATAATGCCGATTTTCCAAGCTCAGTTCCGGCTCAATCTCCAAACCACGTGAGTCGGAAATCAAGAAGGCAGTCGATCGTGTTTACATCACCCAATCAGGCTGAGAGAAACAAAACATTGTCAAATAAGGGCGTCACCCCACTCGTTGACGCAACTAATGACATGCCTGCGTCATCTAGCAAGCAAACGTCACCAATTTCCCAAGTTCCTTCGAATGGCTCAAGTTCTAAGAAGAAAGCGAAAATTTATTTACACGATGTGAGTGATTCGCAAGCTGAAGAAAACATTCCGTTGCAAAATAAATCTGAAACACGTAGAAAGTCCCTTGGGCGAAAATCAAGTCCATCGGCCCCGAATGTCGTTATTAACAGTCAAAATTCTGATAAAGCACCTGAACTTTCCGAACACACAGCTGGCAGCTCTAAATCTAATTTCAAACGTAAAGCCAGCCCGGAAATATCACTCGCAAAAAATCGTGCACAGCGAAAGAAGATTAAGCCAATTAAGTTGAACTTGTGAAATAACTTTGTGTTGGAATATTAAAATGTGTAATGCTATGTTTTCTATCTCCTGCAGATAATTAGCAGAACTAGTTTTCAACTCACCGAATTGTAATAATTTAAATGAAGTGTTAGCTTCAGTAAGAGGTATTGCAATGTATCGTTTGAGTTTTATGTGTGCTCACTTTTAATTGTTAATCAAAATTAAAATTTAACAATTAAATGTTGACTGCGATTTTAATTGTGGACGAGTAGCGCCCAAATTTTGTCGTATCAGTTAATTGTGAACTCGTAGAAAAACTTCGGTTTTAATTGTCCTGAGTAGCAGGAAAATGTTTCGTCTAACGTTATTCGTAGTCTGAATAGACAGACTTTTTTAGAGAAAAGAAGCACTGAACTGTAGAATTGTTAAAATTGTTTCAAAAAATTGTAAGAAATATTATGTCTAATGAATTGTGTTTTCTTTTCGATTTTTTCTCTATTGAGGAAAAAGCCGTCAAATTGGGGAGCAGCTAAGCCAATTGACTTACTCAAATAGAAACAAAGTTTGACGTCTGTGGTTATGAAAAACTACCGATTGCTGGAAGTACCCAACAAGCTACAAAAACTTATTCCCGGCAATATAAAATCAATTTTGAAGCAAGGCACAAAAGAAAATGCGAACATCAATTTCTGAAAATATTAAAATTGTGAAAAGTATTTCAAAATTTAATTCAAATTATGAAATAATTAATTATCAATTGAATTGTCAGTTTGTATTGAATTTTTGACAGCGTCATTGTACTGTACATCTCTGAATCATGTTGCGACGTTCATAAATTCTGTTATTTGGCAAATAATAGTTTAAAAGTTTTGCAGACCAGCAGTATAATAAAGTATGGTCTAGAAATCTACAAAATTTTTTTAAAGAAAATGAATTCTTAAACTGATCAAATGTTATACGAAACTAAGTAAATGATTAATGAATAGTCAATGCTTTCATTAATAGGGGGGCATTGGTCTGTTCCTAGATTTGTTGTTGTGTACACCACACAGTATTTGCATGTTATCCTATGCCATTTCATGGTGTTAAATATCATTGCTCTGATTCGTTGTTAAGGGTGCATCTTGCACCTATCAGTTATTGTTAGCCAATAGTAACAAAACATGTGACTCAGCATAAGCTATAAATGTATGTGCCTAGCTCATAATAAACAACCAGTTACTAGACGTCAACACGAGTGTTTGTGCCCTTCCTTTTAGTTAGGGTAAGTTGCTTTGAGCAACCCAATAATATGTAAGTCCAAGTACATATCAATAGTATTCAAAATTCTATTGACTGTAATTTGCCACTAACTGGCTGGTGCGAACAATCCATCATAATTGGCGATTCCAATACCCACGGCACTGTGATCACGCTTCTTTTATCATCTGTGCAGGCACAAATAAAGTGACCAAGGATCACCCAACCAAAATTGTAGAACATCTCATCGACTTGGCTAAACACATTGAAAAATTTAGACCACACTCAAAAATTTCCTTCGTTGGCTTGTTCCCTCGCTTTGGAAGACAACATACACATGTGGACTGTTAGGTCATTGCTGTTAACAATCTCTTACGCCAACATTGTATTGATGCAGGTGTAAATTTTACCTCGATGGACCATGAACTCTTTTTGGACCACACCAAACTTGCAAGATACGGCATCCACTTGACACGAAAGGGTAAACTTGCACTCCAAAGGTCGATTCACTTTATGTATACTAAGAAGCAGGAAAACAGCATAATGTAAATGGGAAATTAAACCAAAAATCCCAACTACATGCTTCTCTACTCTCCACGTTGAATAATCCTCGCTGCCTTCTTATAAATGCAAGGAGTTTGGTATGTAAATTGGGATCTTATGGGACTTTTTAGCAACTGACAATAATGAATAATTTTTTTTTAGTCGAAACATGGCTTAATCCGAGTGTTACAAATGCAATGATTACAGGTCCCTTTCCATTTCATTTGGCTCACGTGCTGGTGGCTTACTTGTTGTTTTTCGGAAACAGCTTAATGTGGTCCTGACCAACCAATGTGACGATGTCGAGTCCATTCGTTTACTAATCACAAATTTTAAAATTAAATTCATTTTATGTTACCTACCCGACAGTCGTGCGGAACAGCATGTAATTAATCTAAATTCATTCATCACATCAGCTATGAATAGGTCGCACTCAAACATTGTACTGGGTGATTTTAACCTCTCTTCAATTAAATGGAAGCTACGTAGTGTAAAGAAGCTAGTCTTCACCACCAGAATTGATGGGAGACCTCAACTTAAAACATCAAAAACCTGAGGGGTTATCGTTTCTCGCAACGAACAATTTTTTTCATTTGCGCTCGCTAGCGCTCAAAAGGCCTAAAAAGACCTCCGTCTTCAAACTACTACATCTCCACAAAAAATGGACCAAAACGTTTGAAATTTGAAGCCCTTAATAGACCTGAACTTTATCTTGACTTCTGCGAAAACAGAACCACAAAATTCCTTCTCAATAATTAACTACACAAGTTTGAAGAAGTCTCCAAACTGACCTGTGCCGCACGCAATTCTCCAAACGCCATTTTTTGAAACTCTGTACATTTGTAATTATTTTTCTTTCCTTGCAAGCATAAAGCCAACCAGCTTAGTGTTGTTTTAGGCGGTATTTAACCTCACAAACATGTATTCTACAAACCCAACACTTGATGTTTTTTATTTTAACGAAGGTTAAGTTTATTATGAAAACTTCGACTGTAATTTTTATTATTAGCGGCTGCAACATTTCACCAATTTTCGTGCGTTCTAGCATTCAGGGAATAAGCTGGTATATTTAACCTTTTAATTTTATTATATTTGGGCAACTTTAACAAAAACTAGGTCTCTGAACACTACTGATCCCAGCTGGTTTTCCTACGAATTTTTTACAGACTTTTTTCCCAATGTATATTTTTTATTTCAGAAACTTCAAGTCACTTCGACCGTAGTAACGTTCATTCTATTAAATATCACGTTTGTAAAAAGATTTGAGCTGAACACTTCGTTCCCCCCCCCTTCCTTCAATAATTGTAATGCATAACATCGTAGTTTAAAACAAAAATATGTATAGGTCTATTCACGTTGTTATGAGTTCAAAACTCGATTGCACCTTTCCAAAACAAGGCCTCCCATGCCACTAAAGTCTGCAATTCCCTTTGCTCCAATGCAAGTCCCAATTCCCTTCCAACCAGATCACTGCATTCAATTCCCCCTCCACTCAGAGCAGCGCAGCTCCCTCGTCTGTCAGCGCTTTCATTCCCTCATGCTTGAGTGACAGCTTTGCCGGCCTGCCTCAGTCCCTCCCTCTCCAGAGGCTCTCAACCCCACTCCACCCCCTCCCCCGTAGCTCTCCTACAGGGACGCGCTTTCCCGCCTCCTTACTGCCAGGCAGCTGCTATAAAACCAGCAAGCAAGAATGTATCCACAGCATAGCTCATCTATCCAAGTCAGACGTTACTACGGCGGTCGGAGCAGAGATGTCCCCAGTCGGAGTGTTGCCATGCCGGGCAAGGTAGTAGTTTAGATAACTAGTTTTAGCTTTAATTTAATTTTCAGAACTCTATTCTAAATTTTAAACTTAAAAGATTTAAACTTAACTTTTGACTTTGGAATCGTGATTATGGGTAGTTAAAACCATCGGCATTTTCTGGTCTCCACTCCCATAACTTAAGGGTTTAAGGTCCCCTTTCTATAAACCGGTTTTCTTTCTGTTTGCGTTACATAGCGTAACCAAACATGGAATTTTAGATCACCAAGATCTCGTAGCATTATTACAGAAGCACAGACTTCGATGGTAGGGCCCTGATTTTGGTAGCTTGATTAAATATGAAAGTGTAGATTTGATCCTGTGCAAGATGCAAAATCTTAATTTGAGACTAAGACTGAAAATTGTAAGGTACCTTTTTCTAACTTAGAGGAGTTGAGGTAACTCCAAAACACTTTTTCTATTCGAAATTGTAAAGTGAATTTTTAATTGTAAATTCGTTGTCGATAATTGTTGTGTGCTTTTATTTAAAGCCATTCAGTTTATTTTTGTAAAAAGACTAGTTGCCATGTAAAGTGCTTTCTTTCCCCTGTTTATTAAAACCCAGAGTAGTTTTAAACTCAGTTTGCTTCTAGAGAGATTTAATTTGCTAGTGTGTTATCTAAATATAAACCATTTTTATTTAAAGCCTAAGGTTAGTAATTAAACCACCCACCCTGGTGGCAGTGAACCAACGATTAGATAGTACTAAAACTTACGATAGGACACGACGCTCTATTCCTAACCGTGTAGTAGTGACGGCTATGCTAGTTTTTCTCCGTAAAAGTAAAAACGGCCACCCAAAGTACTTCTAAATTTCCCGAGACCACACCAGATGTCGGTGGAGAACAGTAGGCACCTCAACGACCTGTGAGCACCGCTACAAAACTGGTGGCAATGGTGGCATCACAAGGTACTGTGCCACTACAAACACACCTCCACCCCCTGTCATACTACTATGCCAGTTCATCTTAAGAAGATGTCAGTAGTACAACAAAAAACTGTATTCCCTAGATGTCTGTAACACGTTAACACGTTACAAGAAATAGATATCCCCCTTAAGTCAAAACAAGGCCCATCAGTAACCCCGAATCCAGCTGGAGCCGAGAAGCGGCAACCCTCACTTCACAAGCCATGAAGCAACAGAAAAGCCTTCAGAAGGCAGATGAATCCTGCAACCCCCGGAGAAGTCGGCCTCTAATAGGACACGGCGCTCCTAAGACACCAACTGGACCATTCATCTTGGATAACAGTGCAAGTGCTCGAATTTCAACTGGAAGTGCTACCACTACTGATTTGGACGATCCATCTACGGTGGGAGACGGATCAACAGACCGCACAGTGATTGTGCAGAGAAATCAGGTTAAGTGCATATGGGTATGCTCCGGTTGCCAAGCCGAGTGTTTGTTTCATGCATTTTATGTATTTACTTATCCACCTGAATGCTTTGGTAGTATAAGAGTGTATTTTTATGTCCCTGACTGGATTAGGTTGTTAGAGAAGTGTTTAAGTACTCGCTCTGTTCAACTATCATGAGATTTATTTTGCGGCTGCAATTGAAACAGTAAGATTTAAAACTAAACTTTTTTTTTTCTGAAATTGAGTTAAATCTAAATTTTTAACCATGGAAGACTAAGAAGAAATTATTGATCATATTCAGTACAAAGACCTCAAAAAGGCTTGTTTGAACTTAGGTTTAACTGTTTGTGAAACCAGACACGAATCCGTAGAGGTTATAAAGATAGCATATAACGATCAAAAAATTACTTTGAACGACCTTACTAATGAGTTACTTAGTGCAATAGAGAAAAGAGATTCTGCCGCTTCGGCTAAGAAAAAAATCGCTCTCAGAGAGAACGATCAGTTTTTAAAGGCTGAACAATTAAAACTTGAAGCTTTAAAACTGGCAGACGCCGATAAGCCACGTGCCCACGATTTAATAAGACACACAAACGCCCAGACTAGCGATGCTGCTACGGCGCTTGCAATAAAAAAACTTGACCGTGAGTTGGAACTAGCCAACACAAACAAATTGAGCTAGCCAAATTAAGAACAGTTAACGGCAATGGTGATACCAATCCAGTACAGGTTTTGCCTAGTGTAAATTCTGGACCAAAACCCGGTAAAATTTCAGATGTTGTTGTCATGTTCTACAGTTCTGGGTATTCATAGCATAAATGATAGTGCTGGCAATAGGCTATGTTAGTCATTTATTACTTACTGTCTAGTGTATGCAGCTGCATGGAGGATGCGAATTTCCGCATCGTCCACAGTCACTAACTGATCGTGCATCTCCAGTTGTGGCGCGTTTGTTTACATTCGAGTAGCCTACCGTTTGCGACTGTTGTTGGCTGGTACTTGCTCGACGCATATGCACCTTGATGACATCTAGTTGCATCGTGGCTTCCTCATCCATTTGAGATGCTTGTTTTTTTGCTGTTTCTACAGCTCGTGCCATTTCAATTGTTTCTGATAATGTTATTTTTGTTTCCCGCAACAATCGTTCTCGTAAGGCTTAATCATTCACGCCTTTTACGATCTGATTTCGGATCATCTTTGTGGAGTCGTCACTTGTGTGCTCCACAATGGCAGCCATCAATTTCATGTCAATATGTTAACCCTACCAAGATACCCCTTTAACTACTAATAGGCTCTTCTATAATTATATATTGTATTAAGTTGCATCACATGACTTCCTGTTATAATTGTATTTAAAGAGAAGTAAACAGGAAGTACGCTGTCTTATCAGCTGTAGCCTACACTCTGGTAGTCCGTGTGTTTATTACCATTGGTGCCCACGCTGGGCTAAGGTGTGTCCCCGCCAAGGACATCACAGTTGGCGACGAGTCCGGTACCTTTGGTAATCTTTAAAAACTTAAGCTTAACTGATAGGTCTTCAACCACATCTTTGCTCCATATTTGTGGTAAGTTGCAAATTTTTTTCATTTGGCAATGAAAATTAGTGCTCTGAATTCCTATCAGAGTTTAAACTTTTTCAAACAGTGTTATTTTGACGTGGTAGTGCTGTGTGGTACGAAATGATAACAGTTAAATTTAGTACCTTAACAACTAGAACCGAAGTGGGCAATTGGATTTATTATGGTTAATTTTACCTTGGCAGTGTTCTAGAGCGACGCACTGGCGTGTCCGCACAGGCAGTACTATAAACCTGAAGGTTCGAAAAATGCGCTGCTAAATTAACCCTTGTAAATTCGATTGTGCCATTGCCCATATTCGGGCTAGTGTGTGCCGGTGTAAAATTTAACACCGTAGGTTTATGCTCGAATTTAGTGAAATCTGGTCTGTGCTGAGGCTTAGGCCAGAAGTGTTGTTTTATAAAACGTTGCAAATGGTGAACGTAAAACATTTTTTCAAAGCCTAGTCCCTTTAAATTTAACTTGTAGGCAGTTAATTTATACAACTAGGTAGGCTACAGTCAAGCTTGATTTATTTCTATGTTTAAATAAGTGACCGGTAGTCTTGAGTGCTCCAGTTTAATCCTTGCATGTTAAACAGGATTGTAATTAAATTTAATTAAATTTAATTTTGTAGGCTTATGCCAAAGACAGGTGTCGGTAGCAAACCACCTGTAACTGCTAAAGTTAGCAGTGAAAGTGAAACTGAAAATAATTCAGTAGTGAACGCAAGCGTTAATGAAGCTAGTTCTAATTTAAATCTAAATTTTGAATCTAGTGATAGTGAAGACGACGTCAACATGGGTTCGTCTAAAACCGCTGGTTTATTTTCGGAATTCGATTGCGAGTCTGACACATGGGAGAAATACTCCAGCCGAATTCGTTACTTTTTTTTAGCTAAAGAAATACCAGCAACCAAGCAAGTTAATTTTCTAATGGCATCTGTGGGCCAGAAAATGTTTGATAGAATTCTTAATATCCTCTCACCTGATTTGCCCGACTCATTAACATTTGATGAGCTCGTTAAAAAAGTTTTAGACGACATTGAGCCAGTGCCCTCAGTGGTATCTGAGCGTGTTAAATTCTTTAGAAGATCGCAAAAATCAGATGAGAGTATCGGGGAATATTTAGCTGCCTTAAAGCTAATGACGAAGTATTGTGACTTCGCAAAAATTAAAGACATTAACAGCGAAATGATTAGGGATCGCCTAATTGGGGGGATCCAATCTGAAGTCATTCAACGCGAGTTGTTGAAGCAGACTCTGGATTTAAAGGCTACAACATCCTTAGCTTTATCCTTAGAATCTGCTGAAACAGACCAAAGCGTTTTGAGAAGCCATTCTAAAGCTGTTAACTACGTAGCTAAAAAATCGGGCAAAACATCAAGTAGGCCTAAATCCACTAAGGATTTCATTTGCTATTGTTGCGGCAAAAATGGCCACGTGAAAACACGTTGTAAATATCGAGACTATACTTGTGGCCGTTGCCACACTGTCGGCCATTTAAAAGCCGTGTGCCGAAAAGCTAGTCATTCGAATAGAACTTTAAAATCACTCGACCACCCTAAAGCAAGTTCTAGCACAAATTTTAAGGCTAGGCCGAACACAAAACAAAAGTATAGCTACAAAAAACGCGTCAACAAACTCGAACGCGATAGCGAAAGTGATAGTGAAGAAGGCCAGGATGTTGAAGCCGAAAATTCAGAGTCTGGTTCCGGGTCTGATAGCGATTCAGACAACGACTATCTTGTACTGAAAAATAATACTCTTGGACTGAGTCAGGCTGCGGACCAGATTTCAATTCCCCTACAAACCAACAAAATAATAGTAGTAGTTAATTCTATGAAAATCCATAAATGGAAAATGCCAGTCTGCCTAAATGGTGTCAAGCTAGAAATGGAACTTGATTCCGGGGCAGATGCATCCATTATCCCTATTGAGTGGCATCAAAAATATTTTGCGGACTGTCCTTTAAAACTCAGTCCGTACTCGATACACTCATACACTGACGGAATTGAGAACACGATTTACACTGTAAGTCTGAAGGTTGAAGTTCAAGGTCAAATCGAACATTTGGATGTTTTAGTTTCAAAATTATATAAACCTGCATTAATGGGAAAGGATTGGCTTTCTATTTTTCGAGTTAATTTCCATCCTTTTTACGACCTACAAACGAAAGTGAAACCTAAGAAAAGTGTTAAGAAAATTAAAACTAGCATTACGCCAGTTGACACTTCCGAAATAGTGAAGGGTTTCCCGGAGCTATTTTCTGAAGGCATGGGTAAGTTTAAGAATTTTAAAGCCAAAATTCATTTAAAACCTGATGCCAAGCCTGTGTACAGTCGTGTAAGACCGGTTCCGTTAGCACTTAAAGAAAAGGTTAACCAAGAAATTCGTAGATTGGTTGGCCTTGGAATTCTAGAGCCTGTGGAAACTTCTCAGTGGTCTACGCCGATCGTCATAGTTCACAAGGCGGATGGTCAAATCCGAGTGATTGGTGATTATAAAACCACCGTGAACCCTCAACTCGAAGTCGACCACTATCCAGTTCCCACGGCCGCAGAATTATTCAGTGAATTAGCAGGCAGTGACACTTTTTCCCTTATCGATCTTAAGGATGCATTTCTGCAAATTGAACTCGACAAAGAGTCACAAGAAGCTTTGACAATAAATACACCCCTGGGTTTGTTTAGATGGCTTCGTGTACCCCTGGGCCTGGCGTCCAGTCCTGGAATTTTCCAGAGGGTAATGACTCAAGTCACCAGTAAAATCCCCAAATGTCTCCCGTTTTATGATGACATCCTGGTGAGCGGGAAGGGGGGTGAGCATGACGAATCGTTAAATAAACTGTTAAATGCTTTACAAGATGCAGGAGCCAAACTTAGGATCGAGAAGTGCAAACTGTCGCGGCCTGAATTAAAATATTTAGGCCACATGATAAATGCAGAAGGCTTGCATACACTCCCTGAGGTTATCGAAGCAGTCACAAACGCTCCTAACCCAACATGTATTCAAGAGCTACAGAGCTTTCTGGGTTTTGTAAACCATTACTCAAAATATCTACCAAATCTCGCTCATATTCTGTCACCAGTAACACGTTTGTTAAGCCCAAGTGTGAAGTGGGTTTGGGGGGCAGAATGCGACCGAGCCGTGAGTAAAGTAAAAGAATTATTTCTTAAATCAAAAGTTCTGGTTCATTACGATCCGAAATTAAAGCTCAAGCTCGTTTGTGACGGCTCACCCTACGGAATAGGCTCGTGCCTGATGCATGTCATGAAAAACGGTGAATCACGGCCGATAGCTTTCGCTTCACGTAAACTCACTCAAGCGGAAAGAGGCTACTCGCATTTTGACCGGGAAGCGCTCAGCGTGGCTTGGGGAGTGAAACGGTTTCATGAATACGTTTATGGTCAGCGATTCATACTGCAGTCTGATCAGAAGGCTTTAGTTTGGATTTTTGGCCCTAAAAAAGGAATACCGCAGATGGCAGCCGCCAGGGTTCAGCGTTGGGCAGTGATGCTTAATGCTTACGATTACGAATTCCAACACATTCCCGGTAAACTTAATTTGACGGCAGACGCTTTATCGCGCCTTCCCCTCCCAAATACCGAGGAATTCGAGAAAGCAGAAGAGCAGTATAATATTCTTGCTTTAGAAACTATTTCTAATCTTCCAGTTTTAAACGAGACACTCGTTCTTGAAAGTAAACGTGATAAAATCCTTTCAAAAGTTTATCGTTATGTGAACCATGGTTGGCCTGACAAATGCGAAATTCCCGATCTGTTACCGTACTTCACACGTCGTGCTGAAATCTCTGTCGAAAACGAAACCTTATTTTGGGGGTATAGAGTCCTGGTGCCGACGGCCTTGCGGAGACAAATCTTGAAAGATCTACATAGTGCTCACTTAGGCATAGTTAAATTGAAAAGTTTAGCTAGACAAAAAGTCTGGTGGCCTAAGATTGACTCTGACATTGAAAATAAAGTCAAATCGTGCCAAAATTGTCAAGAGTATAAAGATACTCAAACGTCAGGTCCTAAGCATACGTGGGAATATCCACTAAAACCCAACAATCGCTTACACGCTGATTTTTTGGGCCCGATGGACAATTGCATGTTTTTCATTCTTGTAGACGCACATTCAAAAATTCCTTTTGTGCATAAAATGAAGTCAACAACGTCCGCACGTGTCATTGACATTTTAAACAATCATATAGCTTTGTATGGTTTAATGGACAGCTTAGTTACGGACAATGCTGCCCAATTTTTGTCAGCAGAATTCCAAAATTGGTTAAAATCCAACGGAATTAGGCACATGACCGGGCCAAGTTTTGCGCCTTGGACCAACGGTTTGGCTGAGGTATACGTCCGTAATTTCAAGAGAGTCTACAAGGCCGCGCGGCGACAGGGGTCTACTATTCAAGAGAGTATAAATTCTTACTTGTTATCAGCACGAATCACTATCTCCGCTACCACGCAAGCAACACCCGGAAAATTATATTTTAACCGAGAATTAAAGTCTCGGCTGGATTTATTGTTCCCTGACCCTATTGCAGCCGTACGCCGTAAACAATTAAAACAAGTACAGAGCACCCACCATCGTGAGTTGAAAACGTATCAAATAGGTGAAAAGGTTTGGTATCGTGACTTTTCAACGACAAATGATAGGCTATGGTCAGTCGGTATGGTTAACCAAAAATGTGAAAATCAGTCCTATACTATCGTTGATACTAACGGTAATACGATTCGCAAACATCGCGAACAGCTAAGGTTACATACCGCGGAAAATGATTATCCAGAACAGCCTCCAAACGCACTTGTTTCGACGGCGAAAAGCAGTAATTCTTTCGTGAATAATAATGAGCAACATCACTCAAATTTCAAACGCATGTCTTTTGGCGGCAAACAACGTGAAAAGCCAAGTTTCGCTGACGTAGTTCCTGAGCGTCGATCTCTCGGCCAATCCAGAAAGTCAATTTCCGTTACTGAGGGAAAAATTCCACCAATCCAACAGCTTGAAAAATCACCTGAGAATTTACATCGCAAGTCACCAGGTGGCAGGAAATCTCCAGCGAAATTACCCCACACACACGAAGTGGATGAGTCTGCTAACGTAAATAACCAATCACCTTTGGCTACTACCAGCGCCCCTCTTGAAGGAAATTCTAAGCCAGAAAGGTCGCAATCTCCATCGATTATTACGTCACCGTCCACTAAGCAATCACCACCGAAGCCAGGTCATGCTAACAAAAAAGCGAAACCGAATCCCAATAAACGCAAAGTTGTGCTTTCACCAACACAGGTTGACATTGCAGCGCAGCTTCAAAATGCTCAACGTTCAAAGAGACTGCGTAGAGCTCCAGACAAGCTCAATTTGTAGTTTTTTTGTAAAATTACCATTTGGCTACAACTTCGTTTTTTTTTGTTGTAATCCGTTATATGTGAATTAAATGATAGTTCTTTTTAAACTGTAGCGAGTAACGCTAAAACGTTTTGTCCCCTAGTTGTTCGTGCAGAGAATTGGCTCTGTTAATTTTAAAAATGTCCACCTTTGAAATTAGGTAACAATCTTGTCGGTTGTACTGCCAAAATCACAATCGAGCGCCATATTCCTAAGGTCGCTCAAGAACTTATCGATTGTTTGTCCTGGTTGTTGTTTGGCTACACCAAACTCGTAGCTGCTGAAAGTTGCATTCTTGAACGGTTCAAAATGTTTATCAAACTTCTTAAGAATTACTGCTATTGTTAAATCGTCACCTGTTTCATCAAAAGTTTTGATAAATTCTGTAGCCTTCTTGGCCGATGCAATAATGTTGCTCGTTGTTCAGGAATGGTGTCTCGGTGCACCTTTGCTGCAACCGCGTAAAGTTCGTAGCGCTCTCGCCATTCACTCCATGCGTCTGCTGGTCTGTCGCCAGACAAAAACTCGTTTGGAGGCTTTACCTTGCTAATTTTCCGTCGATTTCTTCGTCGACGTGAATCTATAAACTGTTCACTTTCTTACTTAACTTCTGACACCATGTCATGTTCTACAGTTCTGGGCGTTCATAGCATAAATGATAGCGCTGGCAATAGGCTATGGTAGTCATTTATTACTTAGTGTCTAGTGTGTATTACTACGGGGTTTATTCCCTACATTGCAAGAGTTGCCTAGCTACAGAGGCTCCCTCTATTTACTGGTAGTACATCAATACATTACAGTTGTAAGATTATTACCTAAATGGGGTCCGAAATCGAAAGTTAATTCTTACTTAAAGATTTTTGAACGCACCATGGAAACTCAAAGAATTCCTAGGTCAGAATGGGTCGTCGGACGCCAACCCCTACTCGGTAAAATTTTGGTCAAGGTATGCGACCAAATGGACGCAGTAGCAATGCACGATTATGACCAAGTTAAAATTAAATTGCTTAAAAGGTTTGTGCAGGCGAAAGAGTCAGTCCAATCGTCATTTCGTAGTTTAGAGAAAGAACCAGACCAACTTTTCCACGAGCACGCTTTTGAGCTTGAGACTTTATTCTCACGTTGGGTGTCATTAGCTGGCGTTAATGGCCAATACGACAAATTGTCAAATTTGATTTTGTTAGAACAATTCTACAAGTCTTGTCCTGCTGGCCTCCGAAAATGGTTACCGGACAAGATTATAACTGGGACGCTGGCCAAGGCAGCTAAGTTGTGCGGCGAGTATACTACTCGCAATACGCAAATCTCTGCAGATATTGCTAACAAAAATGGCAAAGTGCAAGCTAGCACTTCTTCAGGTAGTCAAGCTTCTAAAGCATCCTCCAACCATAGAAAAGGAGCTAGGTCCACTCCACAGGCAGCTAAACCGGCTGGTACTGCCTCAGTCAAGAATGACTCCACTGGTGGGGATTCTGCCAACTCTAACAACTCATATAAAGAGTTTGACAGGCCAAGAAGGCCTAACGACGGCATGTGCTTCTTTTGCCAAAAAGTCGGCCATAGAATTAAAGATTGTCGCCTTCGTATTGCCCAAGAAGCTTCTAACCCAGAAACTAAGTATAGTTGTAATTTTGTTACAAATGGTCCTCCCAAATTGATTCTTTCCAAACATATCCATGAATGGACTGTAAACGGCACAAAATGTTTAGTGCTAAGGGACACTGGCTCTACGCATGATGTAATCTCTAGAGATCTTGTCCGACCCGAGCAGTTCACGGGTGAGTATACCCACTGCCGGAATGCTCTAGCTGAGCAAACTACAGCTCAAGCGATTGCCCAAATTGAAGTGCAAACGCCCTATGGGCCTTTAACTACAGAGGCTCTGGTCACCGACCACATGGGACCACATTTCCAGATGTTGCTAGGAATTCCCTCCCAAACCATTTTAGAGGAAAGAGGTTTATTAAAATTAGCCCCTTATTCTAATGCAGTCACTCGATCTCAATCTCGTAATGACCAACAACCCCCGATTTTGAAACCAAACTATCGGGAAATCGATTCTGATAGTGAAGAGAATCAGACAACAGTTCTGACCCTCCCGTAGTTACTCCCCCTTCCGTAACTTCCGGTTTGACAAAGATGCCCCCAATCTTAGGCCCCCAATCAGATCAGTTTTCAAAACTACTGAATACTGACAAGTCTGCTTTTGCCAAATGCAACTTGAGTGCCCGACATTACAGTCATGTTGGAAAACTGCTGAACTCCCGCTGGAGCAGCAGGACGAAAATAAACAATTTTTCGTTGACACGGGATTGCTATTTAGAAAGCCCTTTCGTGCTTTAGGTAAGCAGTCTATAGAAAGACGACTTGTGCTCCCTAAAGATTGTAGAGAGTTCGTTCTAAACACAGCACGTGCAAATGCATGGGCAGGTCATTTAGGTCGGTCTAAAACTAAATACAAAGTGTTAACTTTTCATCGGCCTCACTGTTTTTCCGACATTGAGTTGTATATCCAAACGTGTCTAACCTACCAAAAGACTGGAAAGTCAGGGCAGAAGTTTGTTGCTCCCATGGTGCTAGTGCCCATGGATTGTGAGCCCTTCAATAAATATATCATAGATATTGTGGGACCCATCAGGCCTACAAACAAGGCCGGTTTTAGGTACATTTTATCGTTACTGGACCCAGCAACAAAATTCCCAGAAGCTGTCCCCCTCAAAGAGGCAAACAGCCAGTGCTGTAGATGCACTACTGCAAATTTTCTCTCGATTAGGATTTCAAGGAGAGCTCCAGTCGGACCTGGGCTCACCTTTCATCTCTGAACTCACCACGTTGTTTCTAGAGAAGTGAGGGATAAAATGCATTAATTCCAGTGTCAACCACCCCCAATCAAACAGCATTGAACGCTTTCACCGCATACTAAAGGCAGTGTTGCGTGCAGTATGCCATGAGCATCCTGAAGACTGGGGGAGGTGTTTACCAGGAGCAATGTTTGCCCTGAGAACGGCTCCACATGAGAGCACTGGCTTCACTCCAGCTGAGCGTGTTTACGGCCACAACATCAAAGGCCCACTGGAGCTGTTAAAAAGCCAATGAATCGAGCCAGACGTTCATCCATCCGTACTAGAGTACATCTTGGACTTGCTCCAACGATTTAAATATTCCCGTGAACTTGCACTTGAGAATATGGTTAAAAGTCAGGTTAAAAACAAATCGTACTATGACTTTAAGGCAGCTGAATGTAAGTTCAAAGAAGGTGACTTAGTGTTAGTCCTAAAACCTTCAAGAGCCAATAAATTGGACATTCATTGGGATGGCCCTTGTGAAGTTTTGAAGAGATTGTCAATTACCAATTATCTAATAAAGAAGTCTTTTGGTGTTCACAAGGAAACAATCTATCATATAAATCTTCTAAAACCCTATCTGCCCAGGGAAGGTGCCAGTAACTTTTCATTTACTGAGGAACGTGATTTATATCACAAAGGCCATGTCTGGACTGGTCAGCCAGGTGATGGCCACCTTACTTCTAAGGAGGCTATGGCTCTGTTTAAGAAGACAGGATCCTTAACCGAATCGCAGAAGAGCGATCTACTGGCTGTCTTTGACAAAGTAGATGGAGTATTTTCTACTCTGCCGGGTCGTACCGACCTTGTGACTCACGGCGTTGAGTTAGTTGATCCCACAGTCAAATCTCGTAAATACTATCGTCACGCAGAATTTGAAAAGGATTTAATTGTTACAGAGATCAAGCGGTTGCTGGATCCTGGTCTGATTGTTGAGACAGACTCACCACATGGATCTCCTATAATTATTGTTCAGAAGGAGGATGCCAGCCCTCGTCCGGTTGCTGCCTACCGCGAGCTCAAAGACTATCACTACCAGATTCAAAGACTATCACTCAAAGACTATCACTAAAGACTATCCTATTCCCAACATAGAGGAATGCATCGAAAGAACAGCCAAATGGAAGTTCATCTCCATTTTCGATTTAAATAGAGGATTTTGGCAAGTGCGTCTCACTCCACAGGCTTCCTTAGCCGTCACCATCACAACTCCCATTGGGAAGTGTGCTCCCCTGGGGATGAAGAACGCTCCAATGATGAACATGGGGATGAAGAACGCTCCATTTTACTTTCAGAAGCTTATGGATGGTGTCACTAGGGTATGGAGGAGTATGTTACTCCTTTCCAAGATGACACCGCTGTTGGTGCCGAAACAAGGCAACAACCTCTCGATCATGTCCACAATTTTCTCTTTGCTATCAAGAAGGCCGGGCTCACTGTTAACGCAAAAAAGTTGCAGGTCACTTGCAGCAAAGCCACCTTTTTAGGTCACGAAGTTGGAAACGGATCTCGTACACCATCAGAGGTGAAGGTTCTTGTTGTGCAAAAATTCGCACGCTCCAAACCAAGAAAGCTGTCCGTTCCTTTCTAGGTTTAGTTGGTTAGTACCAACGATACATCAACCATTATTCCTAAGTTTGTGCATGCCTTACGGATTCCCTAAAAAAGGATGCACCTGATCCCGTTTTGTGGGATGAGTCCAAAAAACAGGCGTTTGACTCCTTGAAACAGACCTTAGTGACGTTTCCTGTCCTAAGACCTCCTGATTTCAACCAGACTTTCATTTTACAGTGTGACTGTTCTGAACGTGGCATGGGCTGCGTATTATCCCAAGTGTTTGAAGAAGATGAACCCCCCTGTCTTTACGTTTTACGTAAACTGACAGCTAGGGAGCAGAATTACGGAACGACAGAGAAAGAGTGTGCATTTGATCTGGTCCGTGGCTAAACTTCGTCCGTACATTTATGGCACCAAGTTTGTCATTGAGTCAGATCATAACCCGTTACATTGGCTCAAGCGAATGTCTGGAAAAAACCACCCCAGATTGCTTAGGTGGAGCCTTACCCTTCAAGATTATGACTACACAGTCCGTTACAAACCTGGAAAGTTCCACGTCAATGCCGATGCCTTAAGCCGGTATTTTGTTTAAACTAGGGTTCGACAGAGTCAGGGTAAATGCCCGGCCCTGTCCGGGTAATGCTGTTTTTGACCTGGCCCGGACTCGGAAAAAAATCGATCGAGTACTAACAGGGTAATAATTATTTGTTGAAAAACTTTTTATTTTCATAGCTTCGTTTTACCTTTTGGAGGAACGTACAACTACTTGCACGCAATAGATATTCATTAAGGTGCACGGAAAAAATCAAATAAATGGCCGTAATAGGTTTAGAGAATCATTTTTTCTAATGGATTACGGGCGGTAATGAACTAAAATTGGAAATCTCCGTTTTGAAAAAAGTCGGCGTTAGTTAAGCTACTTAACGCTGTTCTCACCTGATCAGCGATAGTGTGAAGGTTTATAAGCTGCTTGTCCATTTTAGTTTTGCGCTATGGTTGCTCTTTTAATTATTTATTATTGTTAAGCTTCATGTTTCTCGTGATTTTCAATGACGAACGAAGCACAAACACCTCCGTGAAATCTGAATGAAATCACGGCGGCCATGTTGGAATTGAGCCAAACATTATGTGGATAATAAGCAACACTCAAACCAAAAAAATTATTTTCTGTAAGTCTAAAAACGTATTTTAATTTTCAAAAGTGTCTTGAAATTCGCTAAAACATCACTGGAAGTTTTTGTTAAGCAAAACCTAGAACTAAAACGATTTTTCAAGTGTAAAAAAAATATAATTTACGAATGTCAGTTGCGCTAAATAAGTTTAACAAAACCAAAGCTTCATGAAGTTGAGAAACGATTCAATCGCCGTATGTACAGGCTTGATCTTCCCTACAGGGGCTCGTCACAAAATAAGAGTAAGCCGGAAGACGAGCCCCTGTGATCTTCCCATCCCCAAATTGACATTTAATTGGCTATGCTGCGGTACAAGCGCAACTTCAATTTATGTAGGCCTAATGGAAATTATGATTAATTACTTAGTAAGTTAGTAAGCTTGTTCAATTCATTTCCGTTTTATCTTTTCTTAAAGCCAACATAGGCCTATTGTGAGACAAAATAACCAAAATACATTTTATTTTTATTTCACTTTATTATAAAAAAATTTGGAACGAAGAATTACTGACCAATTTAATTTTTGACTTCACTTCATTTAATATCGTAAAGTTTATAATAAAAATATTTGGAAGAATGAATTACTGGTAAATTTTACAGTTTTTTTAAAGTTGGATTCGTCCTATTTTTGGCTTTCATCCACTTTATTTTCCTTTCGTTAATTGTTATACTCTGCGCAATACAAAAGTGGACAAGAGCAAAATTAAAGTGACTAAAAGCAAAGAAAAAAAAAAGAACAAAACCAAAGTAAAAAAAGCTGCATATTAAAGTTTAAAGAAAAAATTGAAAATCTAAGACCCGGTTCACTACTCGGACTCGGCTCGGTGGGTATTCATAATTACTCAGACTCGGCTCGGAGTCGGTTTTTTGCGCCCCGGTCGATCCCTAGTTAAACGTAAAATTGTTAAAACATGTCATTTTCAGCAAACAGTGTCGGAAAATTTTTGATCTTTAAATTTTGTGAAGAGGTATGTTGTCAGAGCAACCTCACTCAAAGAAACTGTCAGCTTTTGCCATTTCGGATCCTTACAACTAAATTTTAAGTGCCAATGTTATTCTCCCTGTCATTATCAACGCCTTCCTTTGTGGAAGGATTTTAACAGAGATTATACGACACGTTTAAATATTCATTAGGAATATTCTACAAGAGTTTAGTGGTTCCTGGCTATCTCCTCTTTAATTTTCTACGAAATGGCTTTCTTTAAAAACAGCCATCTGTCTACCCCTGGGAGATAAAGGATAGCCCTGGTTAAAAGGTTGTTGTGTTATTATCCATAAAACCTCCGAGTGTTGTATTTTGTATTTTAAGTTATGGGGCCTACCTCAAAACCCTTCTGTGTTTAAATTTTCATATGTAAACAAGTTGTTTGGTAACCTTAACCATTCCAGTGGTAGTCAGTTACTTTAAATAGAGCTTATAGTTGCAATTGCGCTTATAGTACCCTCTATTCCGATCCTTATCGCAAGCTAGGTCCTGAGGAGTGCGCCCAGTGGTATTTTCTCGAGGTTTTCCCAGATAAAAAAAATAACTTTCTGTGCATGGCTGACTGGTTAGAGCATTAAATGTTGCGATTATATCATTTAAACGTTAACGACTGCAAAAACCCTAAAATTTGTAACTTTTGGCAAAAAACATCAAAATTCCAGGGTTACCTGGTTAATTTTTGTTTCTATTGCCTATTGAAAAAATACATCACCCAATTTATTAGCATTCTCCTTCTCCAATGCTGTTTCTACTAGAGATAAAACGAGTTCTTCTGGTCCGCTAGCACAGCCTCCGTCGCACAGCCTCCGTAGCACAGCCTCCGACGCACAGCCTCCGTCGCACAGCCTCCGTCACACAGCCTCCGTTCTTCCGGTCCGCTGGCACAGCCTCCGTTCTTCCGGTCCGCTGGCACAGCCTCCATCGTATATAAGTCGAGGCGGAGCAGCAGAGCTCACCTTTTCGACACCTCAATCCTGCCCAAATGGCAACGAGATGGGAGGAGGGCGGGAAGCCGGGTAATGTATTTTTTCAATAGGCAATAGAAACAAAAATTAACCTGGTAACCCTGGAATTTTGATGTATCTACGTGCCGTAAAAAAATTAATTACCCAATTTATTAGCATTCCCATAGACTTCGTCACGGCGTCGGGCGCCATTTGACCGGAGTCCCCTAAGCTAGCGACCGGCCCCTGTAACACGAAGTGGATTACAACGTGTCCAAGGGTGAAAGTACTCGGTAGGCCGCAACAAGGGCCCAATGTGGTCGGAACGATAGGACATATCCTGGAGGTAATGGGAAGCGAAGATGGTAGGAGGGTGCCAGGAACCAATCATTCGAGCGGAAGTGAGCCCAGTCCCGCCATTGAAAAAGTTGAGGATGGCCCCGTCTGATAGGACGGGAGGCTCTCAAAAAGAAAACGGACGGCCCGCACCGGACAAAGAGTTCTTCCTCGATCATCCCCGAGGATACGGGATAGAGATGGTATTACGAAAGGATGTGTTCGTTCAGTAGGTTCCTGGATCTGTGATCCGAAGGAGGAGCCGGGAGCGAGGGTACCGCCTTGAAAATCCGGTAAAGGAAAACAAACACGCTCCTTGGCGGATAGAGCGTGCAGTCCGCTGCAGGAATACAGTCTTCTTAGTGAGATGGCTGAGGCATGCGGAGCCTAAGGTTTAGAAAGAAGAGTCACCAGGGCTGCTAGGACGATGGAAAGGCCCCAGTAGGGAAACGTCTTGGTGACACATGGGTGATCCAGTTGAACGAGCGGATTAGGGAAGAGATCTTATAGTCGGTGAGGAGAGTGGTGTATCTGGCGGCTTGAAAGACGGTACTCAATGCCGACCTATAGACCAGGATGGTGGATCCCCGTAAACCTTCGTTAAAAGAGGAGATCAGGAAACGGTCAGATTGTGTAAGGGTGGATCGATTGGATGGACCCGGTGTGTAATACATCAATGAAACCACCATTTCCAGTGGTTTTCATAAACACCCCTTTTTGGGTGGAGACCGCACAGCCCTGGAGGCAAAGCGAGAGGCCTCGTCATCAAGAGTGCCTGGTGAGCGGAGGAGACGGATGACAGTAGCTACCCGTAAAGTCGTAGCGAAGGTAGATTCGGACGGTAGGAATGTCCTTGGTCCCGAGAGAGGAGGACTCAGAAGACTGGAGGACTGGAGGAAGGACTTGGTGAACCCGGAGAGGGCGGAGAGGATCCTGATGGGAGGAACGGACGAGGTCGCTGCATGAGTCCCTTGCGGAGGAGCGGAGGTCCAGAGACAGGGAATGCAGAAGTGGAGGACGTTGACCAACCGTCGAATAGCAGTGTATAGTACAGAAACGTGGGGAGTGCCCAGCAGGAGCACCCGCGGTGATTGACCTAGGAGGAAAGAACCGAAAGAGGCTGTGCAGGAGGATGCACGAATGGTGGTGGTACGGAGGGATATCATACCCTCAATGGTAGAGGTCTAGGAAACATTGCTAGAAGCGGAGGGAGGTGTAGGTCGACGGTAGGTTTAGTGAAATGGCCAGAGAGCAAGGAGGATGGGCCGCTAGAAGTATAGTAGGCAGTTGTGCAGAAGTCGCCATAAAGTGTGTTGGCTGCAATGCGGACATTCGCCCCGGATAGCTTGTTGGGAGGAATGGTCAGCCCTGATGTTTCGCCAAAAGAATGGCGGGGATAGGATGAGGAAAATGGAGGTCTAATATAAGGATCGTGGTACGGCAGGCCCAGAGGGAGTAAATCATCCACCCCTCCCCCCCCTCGTCGTCCCAAGCAGGGGATTGAGGGGTAGGATGAGGCGGAGGGCGGTGGCGGAGGATGGCGGAAAGTGGGAGGCGTTACATAACAGACGCAAACATATACTGGCCAGACGGTTGATTGTTATGTGAAGGGAAAACCAGAAGGAGGGACCCTTGTTCCAAGGGAGGGCGGCCCGACCGCTGAGCAAGAGCGTGTGAGAGATGTACACGATGATAGCAATCCTCCTGTGGAGGAGGAAGGGATGCGTGTGGAGGCGTAGCAGGCGGCAGGGGCAATCTCTGTGTTATCGCGGCGGCAGCAGGAGCTATGTCCGGAAGACTGCCTGGTGGAGACATCGGCAGGAAAGTGGCTGAGCACATTACTCAGAAGAAGGTAGGAGGGGAAAGCATATCGATGGATGACGGAGGCGGAAGGCCGAAGAAGGCTCAAGGAAACAGTCTTGCCCCAAAGGGACGAAGGAGTCTGCAAAGGACGAATGAGAAGGCCTTGTAGGTGCAATGTGAACGGAAACATGATGTACTGAGGCGGAGGACTCGGTAGTTGAAGGAGGAGGTGTAATAACCCGCGAAAGAGAGGTGGAGCGGAGGCAAAGGGACGGGGCGTATCCACTTGAGCTGGAGGAAACGGCGCTAAAAACAGCGAGGTAGGCAGGAGACCTGCCGATGGAAGCGAAGGTGCGGCAAACCCAAAATCGGGCAGATGGGAGCCATCCTGTCTTGGGGGAACGGAGGTCCCAATCCGTTGGTCCAATGGAGGTAAGGCGCAGCGGAAGTGAAGGGATCCTCCCGCAGAAACGGTGGTGAGTGAGGATTCATCTATCCGGGTGTTCCTGCTCCCCGACCGTAGAGGCGGAGGGATGCAGGAAGAGAGAACACACATCAGGTAAAGGACGAGCAGACGGCGTCGTCGGAGGGATAAGCAAGCACAGTATGCAAAGAAAATCAAGGGAGATAATTGCCGCTTGATGGCGTTGATTCATGCAGCGCTGTGATGACACAGACCGGCGGTGCGGAGGTGTGTTAGGGAGCAGACAGGAATAAAGGCAGTTGTCATTCATGGCAAGACGGCATACGGTGGTAAGGAAAGTACCACAGGATGCGGAGGCTCAGAAGGGAGACTCGGGTGAGCCGGAAGGATGATAAAAAAACGCGGAACTCCTTCGCAGGAGGAGGCCAAAATGGGATTAGGAGACGCCAAGGTTAGTACTTATATCCGTCACGGAGGATAGTAGTGTAGAGAGAGGTAGCGGAGGGAAGCGTCCGCCCACGGAGCGGAGGGAACCGTAATGGAAGGTAAGATACAAGGGTAGCCCCTTGTCGGAGGTCGGAGAGAAGATGCCGCGGAGGATGAGGCAGAACGATGTCGACGCCTAGTCAAAGCCTGGAAGTATATCCGTCACTGAGGATGGTCTTGTGGAGAGAGGAAGCGGAGGGGAGCGTCCGTTCGCGAAGCGGAAGTCAAAGCCTTGAAGCAGAGGGCAAGGCGGGGTGAACGACCGGCAGTGCAGAGGCAAGGTATAAACTAGGCTCATTGTAGGAAGTTGGCAGAAGTGGCAGGGAGAAGACGTGACGCAACTATGCATAGCCGTTGTTCCAGAGGAACGGCGGATGGAAAAAACCCCGAAGGAAGGAGGGATGACGGTGGTAAACCCTCTGAGGGCGAAGGAATTCAATCCTCAACCGAAGGATCAGTTAGCGTAGCCATAAAACTGTTGTAGAACAACGGTGGGGCAAAAGCAATCCTTTTGAAAGGGAGAGGGAGGCATCTATCCGCTGAGCGGTTGCGGCTAAACGGTCGACCGGAGGATCAGGAGTTAGAACGGATGGTAAATCCAGAAAACCGCTGTAAAACAACGGAAAGTAGGATAAGTGTAAGAAGAGGAGGCAGTATAAGCCGAAAGAAGGTCCGCGCAATAGAATGCGCAGATGGAGACGTCGCGGATGGACACCAAACCCCTGTCATAGAAAACAGCAGCCTTTAATGCTGGAAGGAGGAAGGTGAAAGCCGAAAGCAGGCAGTGAAAGGGTCCACCCCAAGAGGATTGCGCAGAGTGGGGAAGAGGATCGAAGATGAGGCATGTCGATAAACCGAACAGATCCACCCATCACCCAGACGCAATGAAGTCGTGAACCGCCGTAGGCTGAGGCCAAAAAGGACGGCCGTCCTGGGGGATGGCATCGAGCGGAGGCGGAGGGTGGAGGGTGGAGGGCGGAAGTAAAAAAAATCCGAAAATAAGGCTGCGCACTAGGATGCGCAGACGGAGGTAGCATGGAGGGATATAGTATCCCTTCCAATGAAAACAGCATTCATCGCTGTAGGGAGGAGAGGTGAACACCGACAGAAGGCAACTAGAGCCTCTCCCAAGGAATGCTGCGCGGAGGCAGCCCCTGGGTAAGGGGACTGAGGACGAGGATCGGTGCTGGGCTGAACAGAGTCACCCACTGCCCATACGCAACGCAGACGCGAGGTCGTCGGCCAAAAACAAGGAACGGTCGTTCCAAGGGATGGCAGCGTGCGGAGGGCGGAGGCTGAGGGCGGATGGCCCAAACAAGCAGCCGGGACCGGCGAGGCCAGATAGCGAGGAAGGGGGAGGATATCCCTTGCGTCCCCTTTGCTCGCGGCATCACGAAGCAGAGGCGGACATTGCGGAGGCTAGTACTAGAAGCGGAGGTAAGCAAAGCGTCCCAACGAAGTGAACAGCGTGGTGGCTAGAGAAGAAAAGGTGAGCTCTGCTGCTCCGCCTCGACTCATATACGATGGAGGCTGCGCAGTAGCTAGCGGACCGAAAGAACTCGTTTTATCTCTAGTAGAAACAGCATTGGAGAAGGAGAATGCTAATAAATTGGGTAATGGATTATTTCACGGCAAGTAGAACCAAAAATAGTGTCTTCAAATTTTCCTTTAATGTCTTTTGCCCAATTTTCTTGATACTTGTACAATATTCCTGCACCACGCAGCACGGACAGCATTAAGTTAATTGGTGCAAAACTAGTGTTCTTTTATTAACTTGTAACTTTGATTTACTCAAGTTAACTTTACCGTTAAAACGTCAGTCCCCCCAAAAAAATAAACTGGTAATTTTAATTTTGTGTAAAAAGTGTACCTTTAACTTTGTAACAGGTCCAGGCATAGGAACAAGTATCCCAAAACCTTAGACTTCGCATTTGTATTAATGGAAGATGACAAACTAAATAGGAGTTGTATTTCTCGATTTTGTATGATGATTGCTTAAATTTAGATAATTTTTGCAACTTTAGATTACAGTGGCTTGGCAGCTGAGTGTTTTGCATACCTGTGTGCACTAACTTTCTGTTTTAGGCTTTCATTTTGGATTCAAAAGGAACCTTAAATGAAATCTCCCTCGTGGGGCCTGTAAAGAAGCTAGTCTTCATCACCAGATTTGAGAGGGACCTCAACTCAAAACATCAAAAACCTGAGGGGTTTTTCGCAACGAACAATTTTTTTCATTTGCGCTCGCTGACGCTCAATAGGCCTAAAAAGACCTCCGTCTTCAAACCACTACATCTCCACGAAAGATGGGCCAAAACGTTTGGAATTTGAAGCCCTTAATAGACCTGAACTTTATCTTGACTTCTGCGAAAACAGAACCACGAAATTCCTTCTCAATAATTAACTACACAAGTTTGAAGAAGTCTCCAAACTGACCGGCGCCGCACGCAATTCTCCAAACGCCATTTTTTTAAACTCTATACATTTGTAATTATTTTTATTTCCTTGCAGGCATAAAGCCAACCAGCTTAGTGTTGTTTTAGGAGGTATTTAACCTCACATACACGTATTCTACAAACCCAACACTTGATGTTTTTATTTTAACAAAGGCCAAGTTTATTATGAAAACTTCACCTGTAATTTTTATTATTAGCGGCTGCAATAATATTTCACCAATTTTCCTGCGTTCTAGCATTCAGGCAATAAGCTGGTATATTTAACCTTTTAATTTTATTATATTTGGGCAACTTTAGCAAAAACTAGGTCTCTGAACACTACTGATCCCGGCTTGTTTTCCTACGAATTTTTAAGGACTTTTTTTTCCCAATGTATATTTTTTATTTCACAAACTTCAAGTCACTTCGACCGTAGTAACGTTCATTCTATTAAATATCACATTTGTAAAAAGATTTGAGCTAAACACTTCGTCCCCCTCCCCCCTTCCTTCAATAGTTGCGATGCATAACATCGTAGTTTAAAACAAAAAAAAATGTATAGACCTATTCACGTTGTTACGAGTTCAAAACTCGATTGCACCTTTCCAAAACAAGGCCTCCCATGCCACTAAAGTCGGCAATTCCCTTTGCTCCAATGCACGTCTCAATTCCTTTCCAACCAGATCACTGCATTCAATTCCCCCACCACTCAGAGCAGCGCAGCTCCCTCGTTTGTCCGCGCTTTCACTCCCACATGCTTGAGTGACAGCTTGGCCGGCCTGCCTCAGTCCCTCCCTCTCCAGAGGTTCTCTACCCTACTCCACCCACCGTAGCTCTCCTACAGGGACGCGCTTTCCCTCCTTGCTGCCAGGCAGCTGCTATAAAACCAGCAAGCAAGGCACAGCATAGCTCATCTATCCAAGTAAGACGTTACTATGGCGGTCGGAGCAGAGATGTCCCCAGTCCGAGTGTTGCCATGCCGGGCATGGTAGTAGTTTTTAGATAACTAGTTTTAGCTTTAATTTTAATTTTCGGAACTCTATTCTAAATTTTAAACTTAAAAGATTTAAACTTAACTTTTGACTTTGGAATCGTGATTACGGGTAGTTAAAACCATCTGCATTTTCTGGTCTCCCCTCCCATAACTTAAGGGTTTGAGGTCCTCTTTCTAAGAACCGGCTTTCTTTCTGTTTGCATTACATAGCGTAACCAAACATGTAATTTTAGATCACCAAGATCTTATAGCATTATTACAGAACCACAGACTTCAATGGTAGGGCTCTGATTTTGCTAGCTTGATTCAATGTGAAAGTCTAGATTTGATCTTGTGCAAGATGCCTTGAAACATAATCTTAATTTGAGACTAAGACTGAAAATACGTCGCTCTTTTGACAAACTGATGAATCTGCATTTTTGATGTTTTGAGAAAATCAACAATGAAAGGAAGCTTAACTTTCAATACTCTCAAAACAGTGAGTATTTCACGTAAATCAACATTCTTTGAATCTTTGCGCTGTTTTGAGTGTGCAGAATAACGTCCTAAAAATTAAGAAAAAATATTTTATTTTAGGGTTGCTTTAACGGCTCTGAAGTCATTCGCCACTTACGGTGGAGAGATATGGTAAGGGGTAAATTAACCCAGGGGAAAGCGAAAGCCGAGGTGGTCGAACCCTGGCGGCTTTGGGGAAATCCCCAGGGATTTTGAAAAGTTAAAAGTGGTGAGATATAATCTTGTGCAAGTCGAGGGGAAGGAACCCCTGGGGTTTCGGTTAAAATACCCTTGGATGCATAACTCACTACATCATTTTCCCCTGGGATATTAGAGGGTGGAATATTTTCCCTAGAGGTTTATACTCTATACTTCCTCGGGGGTTCAGCACAAAATCCCCGGGGTTCAACCACCTCAACTTTTCCCTCCCCTTCTGTTTTCCTCGTGACCATAGCTCAACTTTTTGCAACCCCAGAGTTTTTTCGGTTTTCTGCTATTTGTCGCATATTCGCCTGTTCGTGAAAAACTATTCAAATAAAAAACAGCGATTCGTCGTGTTAAAAAAGCTCAGGCTTTATTAATATTGACAATGCAAACATGTTTTGATAGTTTTTATTGGTTACAGTGAGCTAACTGAACATAGAATGCCTTGTGGTCAGGATGAGTAATGACTGGCATAGGTCCTTGGCACATACTAACAAGGTCATTGTACTTTTGTAATGACAACTTTGGTCGTGTAGGATATGCGTTACTTGGGGCTTCAGATGGTAACTTGAAAGGTTGTGGGTCGGTATTTCTCCGTCCTTGTTTCGACTTGCGTACATCAGTGAGGGTGATTGTTGAAAAGGTAGTGTCTAAGTGTGAAGTCTTAACAAAAACCTTCTGTGGGAACCTACGTTCAACCTGAACTTCCATCGTTTTAGTCCAATCCCCTGCTTGGCCCTCGTCAGTTTCACGAACTCGAAGTAAGCGCAAATCCTTCGAATATCCCTTCCAATCCAAGATTGTGTCTGGGTTAACATCATGTACCTTTCTTGCCATACGTATGATTGGACCAAGTTGTGCGGGAACGAATACATCTCCTGCACGGCGCATTGCTCGTTCAACAGTGCTGTGCATAGCATCGTCCTCACTTTGCCCGTGGTTAGTCTCAAAGAAATAGAGTGTAATCCATTCAATAGAGTCAGCAGTACTAATGAAATTCAGGAATATTGATGGCAAAATCGAATTCTTATTTTGACCGCCACATCCATCCGCAAACAAAGCTATTTCTCTTGCACCTTCCTTGTTTTTATCTTGTAGAAAACTATGGAGATTAGATGCAATTTCAATTAAAATACCTAAAAGGCTCTCAACTATAACACTCGACTTGGCGGCCTTAAGCATATCTTATGCACACTTACCCCGTCCACAATCACTGTGCGGTCAGTCTAGTCCAAATCCAAACTTCCCACCTGACGAATGAATCGGCTAGCACACTTCTGGCTTGTAGTAGGACGTCTGGTAGAAGGCCTACTTCACTGGAACGATGGTTGGCGTTGTCCAAGGTCCACTGAATATGGCGACGGAGCTTCCATAAATGGTGAAATCCTCCTCGCTGTTGATGGTCCACGGCCTGTTGATTTCCCAGAGGGGGGGGGGGATAGGCTATCCTTGCTTCTTGGCTCCGGAACGGCTTAGTTGCGGGCGTTGATGACGGGCACTGTTGTTGTCGGCAATGCGGACATCGGGATTTGCCTTGACAGGGACGGCAAGGCTAACTTCTTTTTCGGCATTGATTTTGACTACAATGCGGGCATCTGCTTCTGTGACTATAGTGTCTCAGTCACGGACGTCTTTGTTGAAGGATTGTTCAACACAAATGGCATAGTAGCATGGCAGGGGGGAAACGCTTGAAGGAACAGCACCTGTTCATCCCACCGCTGCCACCATTTGTAATGGCGGATGCTACGACGGGGTAGGTGCTTGTAGCATCACCGGTCGCCTGGTGTAACTGGATCTTGCTATCAATGACTCTGTTTGGCATTTACGTACTTTTTCGGTTAAACAGCACAACTGCTACTGTCCCGATGTAGGGAATGGAGCATTGAAGTCCTAATCTAAGACCTGACTAGTGACTAAATAGCGGGTAACGCTGCCACCAAGTGGGAAAAGGCTAGCTAAGTTTTATTTGAAGAGAATTGTCCTAAATACTAACTTCTAGCAAAACAAAGAACAAACATTTTAAAATGACCGCACTTTACATTTACATTTGGTAACTTTACACCTAGTTTAGGTTATAAAATACATGGGGAATTTACATTAAATTCAAACTTGAACAACGCTATGTTCACAAAAACAATTTCAAATAGAAACAGAGAGTTGTATAGGCACAAGGGGATTTCGCACAAGAGCCCTCTAAATTACAAACAGCCTCGGCTGACTTATAATAGTAGACCTGTTTTACAGTTATGTTTCAACGTGAATTAACAAAGCATTAAACCTCCTAGAGTTGCTGTTGATAAGTCAACTCCTTAAATTACAGAAGCCGCAGCTACCTATAAAGTCGATCCGAGCGATTAATCAATGGAAACCCCACGAAGATCAAACCGTCCTTTGTTTACTTTAAACTGCATTTAAAAAAACATAATAATGAAAGCTGGTTTTTAGTAAGGGACCGTGAACCCTTAAATTACGGCCGCCAACGTCCGAAATGCCGTTTGGCTTGACGCACCATAAAATTAACTACTAAAGCTACGAGGTTAAGTTTAAAGTTAAACTATAAATTTTGAATACAGAGTCCAAAAAATAAACTTTTAAAGTTAAACTAAGTACAATACCAACCACTACCTTTGCCCGGCTTGGCAACAATCGGACCGCGGCATCTCCACTCCCGACCGGCGTAGCGACCTCTAGCTTTGAGTATCCTGAGCTGTGCTGTGCTGTGCTAACGAAACTCTACTGCGTCTGGGTTTTTATGCCTTCTGCTTGACAGGCAGGTAGAGGGTTAGCGCGGACCTGTAGGAGAGCGAAGGAGGGGGTGAGTGGGGAAGAGGTGGACACTTGGAGGAGGAGAGACTGATCCAAACCGGCCGAGCTGGCACTACCGGAAGTCGGCCATGACAGCGCGGACGGGCAGGGTAGTGAGGCTGCTCTCAATGTGTTGGGTGCTGACTCCGTGTGTTTACGGCTACGGTATTGAAGGAGCTGAGTATTGAAGGAGGGGGGGGGGACGAAGTGTAATGCACAGAATAATTATTTGACTTTGGGAATGAAACTGCTATTTACAATGCAGGTTTTTAACGAAGGAAAGCTAGTTTGTTTTCGTTTTAGAGGTTTGCTACGGTCAGAGTTTGGATGGAGATGCTATAAAAAATAGACATAAAAATATACACTGGGTCCGTAAAAATATACAAACATAAACATTGGAGCTCCGGTAGGGTTCATGGCAAGAAGTTTACCAAAATGCATTAAGTGCACAAATCAAAAGATTAAATGTTCCAGCTAGTTTTTAAAGGGCTATATCGCAATTTACGTTAGTTTTTAAACTGGTTTGAACGTCTGACATTTTTCATAAATAAACAAAGTCGTCACTTGCTACAAATAAAAAATATCGTGTGTTTTCAACATCTAAAACACAACTAAGCTGGAAAGTAAGTTAGTTTTCTAAACTAAGAGAAAATATACATTATTTACAATTTTAATTCGTAATCGCCATATAGATGATTTTCTTCTGGTGTGGAAGAATACTGCCCTCGGGTTTTTTCTTCGGTGGTGTTAAGGTGACCTCACCACGAGCGTCTGATACGAGACCGCGTTTACACGCCCCCACGCGGAGGACTCTATTTGGGGTTACTGTCGAACTCCAAATAAGTGCTACAACAGAAAAGGTCAGCGCACACAAGACATGCCAAAGAACAAGACTGCCAAGCCATGTAAATAAATTGCATAAATTAATGCACCAAGGAATACACCTCCCGTGAAATACATCACCACAAGTTATAAGATACACTGTTTACAAAAAATAAAAATTGCCATTTTATATTTTTGGGGGACTGACGTTTTTTTGGCTCAAGAAATTTTTGTAAATAAAAATTACAAGTTTAAAGGGACACTAGTTGCAAAAATTAACTTAGTGCTGTCCGCGCTGCTTGTTGCAGGAAAGTCGTACAGGCCACAAAGGAAATTGGAGCAAACAAAAGTTTATATAATAAAAACGCAAATGTTGACCATAAAGGGTCACAGTTTAAGGGTTTTTGTAGCTGTTAATTCAAATAAGATAATCGCAACATTTAATGCTCTAACCAGTCAGCCGTGCACAGAAAGTTATTTTTTTTATCTGGGAAAACCTCGAAAAAAAACCCTGGGCGCACTCCTCAGGACCTAGCTTGCGATAAGGATCGGAATAGAGGATACTATAAGCGCATGCGCAAGTATCAGCTCTATTTAAAGTTAACAGACTACCACTAGAGTGGTTTAAGGTTACCAAACAACTTGTTTTACATAAAATTTGTTTACACTGAAGGGTTTAGAGATGGAACCCATAACTTATAACATATTATACAACACAGGGAGGTTTTGTGGATAATAACGCAACAACCTTTTAACGACAGAGTTGACCTTTTGCACTCAGAGGTGAGACAGACAAATTTTTTGCAGGAAAAATGTTTCGTAAAAACCTTAAGAAGGGCCAACCGGGAACAAGTTGCAACCCCCGTAGAATATTCCTAATGAATATTTAATTAGTGTCGTTACAATCTTTGACAATATTCTCCCACATAGGGAGACGTTGATAGTGACAAAAAGAGTAAAACATAGGCACTTAAAATTTAGATGTAGAGTTCCGAAACGGGAAATAGCTGAAAGTTCCTTTTGGTGTGGTTGCACTTTCAATATACCACTTAACAAAATTTTAAAGATAAAAATTAATTTCCAGTCAATTTATACTGAAAATGACGTGTTTTAACAATTTATGTTTAAACAAAATACCTACTGAGAGTATTAGCGTTCATTACACAACTATCCAGGTTTGTTCAATGAAGCAGTTTAAAGTTTGCAGACTTTAAAGCAATAAACACGATTTTTGGTGTTTAGGTTAGGTGTTCATAGATGTAGCCACTTTTGTAGCAGCGTACAATTACTATTTAAAAAGAACTTGAACGGGAAACTAGTTTGTTAGGTTTCCGGTTTTTAGTGTAGAAAAACAAAACTTGTAGAAAATTTACACACTACTAGGGTTAAACTGGGTGGCTTGCACCAGTTTGCACAAAAAACTATTTTTAGGAAAAAAAAACTACACAAGTTTTAGTTGTTCAGTATGGAGACCTATTCAGAGGTTTTACTTACTCCCTACTGGTAAAATTACATTTTAACTTTCGGTTAGGTTAGCATTACAACCTTAGTTTCAACTAAAAAACAATTTAGTTTAAAGAGTCATAAATGTGGTGATCAAGCACAAAAATCTCATCTTTTTATCCAAGATAAAAGCTTAGCAACAAAATATCGGGTCCTAATGTAAAAAAGGATCAGAAAAAAAACTGCATTCAAGTTTTCACTACTGGCATACCGATTTAATTTAGTTTAAAATCAGTCTAGCTGTCTTTACTAACTTTTAGGTTAGGGGAAGATTTACTTCGTGACACAAGCCAACTTGCGAAGCTGGTTTCGTTAACTTCTGGCCAACTGGACATGAATACACTGTGGCTCACATCATTATCTGAGAAGCTACGTTTTAGTTTACTTCTAGGAGGTGCCTTGACCTCATGGCGACGCTGTAGCCAATCGAGGATCGTTAGGGCGTGGTCAGTTTCCACTTGTTGCTGTGGTACTTGGCGCTGGCCAGAAGAATTTGTAATTAGATCCCTCCCATCCAAAACTTTGGTACTCGGCGACCGATCGACCATTGGTTGCCGTTCGTTAGGCGCCCGAGAGTCTGGCGACGTTTGAGACTTGACCACTCCCGTGGGGCTGGGCGGGGTCTGTTTACGTGAGCGCTTTTTTGATTGACGCGCTCAGGGGGCTGACATATTTGCAGTGTTGGGGGCAAAATCTCGAGGCTGGTTTACCGTTTGGTTTAACAAATTAATCCCTAGGATTCCCAAAACCACATCGAAAATAGGCCTAGATGCTTTTGAAACGCAAGCTACTGTTTTTAACATTGCTCCATTTTTTAATTTTAAACCTAGGTTTACCTGTTCTAAGACCACTATGTCGCTGCTTAGGATAGTTTGGCATCTGTTTTTTGCTTTAGGCGTGGCCAACCTTTGGCTAGTTTGGCACTAACGATTGAAACTGAGCTCCCGGAATCGCACAAAACTTTAATGTTATGCTTTCCTACACTAGCATCTATAGTGCTGGATTTTAAAATAGTTAGGGCATCTTTCCCCACGAGAAAGCATGCATTAGCGGATGCCGAAGCTTTGTTAAGTTCGGGGCATCGATTGCGGAGGTGAGAGGCCGAGCCGCATTCGTAACACGTTCTAACATTGTTAGATTTTACATTGTCGGTTTTATCAGTGTTAGCATCAGAGCTAATTACACTATCACTGCGATTATTAGTCCCAACCGGGTTAGCTAATACATTTCGAGTTTGCTTGTTTTGTTTAGAAAAGACTTTAGAAGTCTGACTAGACGACGGAGCACTAGCTTGTGCTTTCCCTGTTTTAAGGGCCATATCGGCAGAAATTTGTTTATTTCTGGTTGTGAACTCGTCACAGAGTTTGGCTGCTTCAGTTAACGTACCAAGTTTAATTTGGTCCAGCAACCACTTGCGCAGTGCAATAGGACACGATTTAGTGAATTGCTCAAGTAGGATTAAATTAGCCAACTTGTCGTAGCTGTTATTTACTTTAGCTAACGATACTCATCTGGAAAATAGGGTTTCGAGTGCGAACGCATGTTCGTGGAACAATTGTACGGGGCCACGTTCAAGTGAACGAAACTGGGCTTGTACGGCTTCCTTCGTTTGAACAAACCTTTCCAGTAACCTTATTTTGACTAACTCATAATCATGCATTTCTACGATCGACATTTGATCACATACCTTAATCAAAATTTCACCGAGAAGGGGCTGTAATCCGACGACCCATTCTGTTTTGTCAATTCTTTGTGTTTCCATAGTTTTCTCAAAAATCTTAAAACAACTATTAATTTCTGATTCGGAAGTCCATCTATTTACAAGTCTGACAGCGTCAGCAATTTTACCTGGTTTATTTACGGGAACACTGGGATTTGGGGGTGTTGTGGTACCACTACTTTGTCTTGAATTACCACTAAGATTTGCAGCCGTTAGCCTTGCTAGTTCGATCTGCTTATCTAGTTTTAATAATTCACGAGCACTAGCACGTTCACTAATTTGTGCTTCTTGCTGCTTTAATAGAGCGTCTCTATCCCTGATTTGGGCCTCTTGGTCCCGTAACGCTAGTTCGTGAGCCATGCGACGGTCTGCATTAGCTGCGTCTTGAGCTCGGTGTTTGTCAACGTCCGCCATTTCTAAAGCTCTTAATCTTAATTCTTCTGTTTTCAGCGCGAGCTCTTGCTCTTTGGCTGCTAACTCTTTCTTTTGCAAAACGATAGCTTCTCTTTTCTCTATAGCCGGGGCTAGTTCGTCAGAGAGATCGTCAATGGAAATTTTTTCTTCCTCGACGGCATTTTTCAAAATAGTCACCGATTCGTGACGGGTTTCACTAACGGTTAGGCCTAATTTTAAACAGGCCTTTATCAGGTCTTTGTACCGAATGTCTTTAACGACTTCTTCAAAATCATCCATGTTGGATATTTTTAACTTTAAGCTTCAAAATAAAACTCTTATAAATGAAACTTCATTAAAATGCAGCCGCAAATTAATTTTACTTTTAAGTTGAGCAGAGCGAGTTAATAAAAACACTTCTCTCCCAACACCGTAAGTTTTAGCAAGAAATACACTTATATTAGACCCCTAGCACTCAGGTGTATAAACAATTAAAATACCTAAAAGGCTCTCAACTATAACACTCGGCTTGGCGGCCTTAAGCATATCTTATGCACACTTACCCCGTACACAATCACTGTGCGGTCAGTCTAGTCCAAATCCAAACTTCCCACCTGACGAATGAATCGGCTAGCACACTTCTGGCTTGTAGTAGGACGTCTGGTTGAAGGCCTACTTCACTGGAACGATGGTTGGGGTTGTCCAAGGTCCACTGAATACGGCGACGGAGCTTCCTTTCTATAAATGGTGAAATCCTCCAATGAAATCCTCCAATGAAATGGGGGGGGGGGGAATCGGCTATCCTTGCTTCTCGGCTCCGGAACGGCTTAGTTGCGGGCGCTGATGACGGACACAGTTGTTGTCGGCAGTGCGGACATCGGGATTTGCCTTGACAGTGACGGCAAGGCTAACTTCTTTTTCGGCATTGATTTTGACTACAATGCGGGCATCTGCTTCTGTGACTATAGTGTCTGAGTCACGGACGTCTTTGTTGAAGGATTGTTCGACACAAATGGCATAGTAGCATGGCAGGGGGGAAACGCTTGAAGGAACAGCACCTGTTCATCCCACTGTTGCCACCATTTGTAACGGCGGATGCTACGACGGGGTAGGTGCTTGTAGCATCACCGGTCGCCTGGTGTAACTGGATCTTGCTATCAATCACTCTGTTTGGCATTTACGTACTTTTTCGGTTAAACAGCACAACTGCTACTGTCCCGATGTAGGGAATGGAGCATTGAAGTCCTAATCTAAGACCTGACCAGTGAATAAATAGCGGGTAACGCTGCCACCAAGGTGGGAAAAGGCTAGCTAAGTTATATTTGAAGAGAATTGTCCTAAATACTAACTTCTAGTAAAACAACGAACGAACAAACCGTCGGACGTTTAAAACTCCTGGTTTTTATTTTAAACAAACATGTTAAAATGACCGCACTTTACATTTGCATATGGTAACTTTACACCTAGTTTAGGTTATAAAATACATGGGGAATTTACATTAAATTCAAACTTGAACAACGCTACATTCACAAAAACAATATCAAATAGAAACAGAGTTGTATAGGCACAAGGGGATTTCGCAAAAGAGCCCTCTAAATTGCAAACAGCCTCGGCTGACTTATAATAGTAGACCTGTTTTACAGTTATGTTTCAACGTGAATTTACAAAGCATTAAACCTCGTAGAGTTGCTGTTAATAAGTCAACTCCTTAAATTACAGAAGCCGCAGCTACCTATAAAGTCGATCCGAGCGATTAATCAATGGAAACCCCACGAAGATCAAACCGTCCTTTGTTTACTTTAAACTGCGTTTAAAAAAAATAAAAAAAAGCTGGTTTTTAGTAAGGGACCGTGAACCCTTAAATTACGGCCGCCAACGTCCGAAATGCCGTTTGGCTTGGCGCACCATAAAATTAACTACAAAGCTACGAGGTTAAGTTTAAAATTAAACTATAAATTTTGACGTAAAGTCCAAAAAATAAACTTTTAAAGTTAAACTAAGTAAAATACGAACCACTACCTTTGCCCGGCATGGCAATAATCGGACCGCGGCGTCTCCACTCCCGACCGGCGTAGCGACCTCTAGCTTTGAGAATCCTGAGCTGTGCTCACGAAAATCTACTGCGGTTTTTATGCCTTCTGCTTGGCAGGCAGGTAGAGGGTTAGCGCGGACCTGTAGGAGAGCGACGGAGGGGGGTGAGTGGGGAAGAGGTGGACACTTGGAGGAGGAGAGACTGACCCAAACCGGCCGAGCTGGCACTACCGGAAGTCGGCCATGACAGCGCGGACGGGCAGGGTAGCGAGGCTGCTCTCAATGTGTTGGGTGCTGACTCCGTGTGTTTACGACTACGGTATTGAAGGAGCTGAGTCAACAAAGGATTTTTAAAGGCTTTGTAAACAATTAGAGGCCTGGCATGGAAGTGCAGTGAGTTTAAAACTCATAAAAAACGTGAATTTAGGCCTATAAAAATAAACCACGATGTTATGCATCGCAATTATTGAAGGAGGAGGGGGGGGG
>JAHWFP010136324.1:0-14609 GCA_023313725.1 Lithobius niger | reverse complement strand
ATTAGTAACGCTGTTTTCATCGGTTAACATAACATTATCGTTCTCCCCCTCTAATTCGCCATGATTCTCAGGGTTATCATACTTAATGTCAGCCCAACTAACATCAGAGAGAGAGTTACAGTCGTTAAAATCAGTGTTATCAGGGTTTTCAACATTCGGCCCTACAAAAGTGGTGATATCTCGAGATGGTATAAGGGCACAAGTATTTTGAGCAATATGGTCTTCCAAGGTGTCTATTTGCTCGTACTGGGAATGTCTAATTGCCTGTATAGGTGTACAGTAACTTGAAGTGGGGGTTTCTCTCATAACATTTTGTAATAGTTCTGATGGGGAATTGGTACAAAGTTGTACATTTTCACAAGAGGAAGGTTGTGATAAGTCTAGGGAAGATTCGTAATAATAAGCAAAGGGTTTAGTGTTATCAGAATTGGGGGCTGAGTCTTGGTTAAGTGGTAAGTGCCTCTCACTTAGGCTTATTGCATTTACATCAGTTAGGTTAGGTGATATGTCCTGGTTGTGTTTGCGAATCATCGACAGTGATTCGTGGAGACGTTACACATGATGTGAAAATTTGGTTAGGGGTATCACTTTCTTTCTCCACAATGAGAGGGGTTTGGGGGTACATTTCAATGTTTTCTGTTTGCGTTTGGCATGATAATTTGTCACATTGGGGAGTGGGGGAAGGTATACTTTGTACCATATTTTGTTTATCATAACTAAGTGATCGACAGTGATAAATTGGATCCTCCCAATTTAAAGTTGTGGGCGTTACATAGTTCATGTCACTGTGCAAAGGGGAAGAATTTCGTTGTGAATCAATTGATGGTTTACATAATTCAACACTTTCAAAACCAGTACATGCTATTTGTTCAGGGGGATAACCAAAAATAATATCTGTAAGGCCTTGGGTTTGGGCTTTGCGAACCTCATGGTCCACCGTTTTACCATTAATATCGTATGTGGTATCAATATAGAGATTTACCGTAAACACATGGTTTCAGCGCTGGCCAAACATCACTAGCCTATGTGGTTTTTTTGCTTGGCGCATATTAACGCCTTGAGTAAGTAAATTACTATTGACACCGTCATTTATTAGTCTGGAGGCCGACATCAAATTATGGGATGCGGACGGCATTTCTACAACATTTCTAATTATTATTGATTGATGTAAACATTTGCTGTATCTGTTGTAGCCCGTAACTTTGATGTCGCCGACCAATACACGAATTCCAGATGCGCCCTCGGCGGCTAATGCTATTTTAACCCTAGGACATTGTGACCTGTCAATGGTTTTGTAACATTCTTTGATTAGCACTAACGAACAGCCCGAGTCATGAGTCATAGTTATAAAATGTTTTGGCAAACTTACCCCGTCATTTGAAGCTATGGGGGGAGTTTCTGCGTAAGGGGAATGATTACCTCCGTTACTCATCGCTCGGCCACTAAAACGGTTGTTAGGACGTTGGTTACAATTAGTTGTCAGTCCAAACGCATGGTGGGGTTGGCGTAGGAAGACAATATCATTTGCGTTGAGTCCTGCCGTGTCATGCCCGACGCGTCTATATTGAGTTTCGACTCTTGCGATGTTGGCTTGAGATGCACTGGGAGCCTGTTGTACAAGGTCCCTGATGTCGGGAAATTTTCATGAGGTTGTGATGGGGGGCCCGGGCGCGTGCTGGGGCATTGACTGGCGACGTGCCCCCACCCGAAACAGACGAAGCAACGCCTCCCTTTGGGTACCATTCGAGGATCCAGTCTGTTACACAGTCGACAAAATTATGATCTGTACTTCGACAGTGTAAGCACCCTCTGTTTCCTCCCCTACCTCGGCGGTATTGTGTCGTTTGCCGTTGGGGTAGTGGTGCTATTCTTTCTTGTTGGTGTTCGGGTCTCTGCTGAGAGGAGAAGTAGGCTTGTCGAGGCAGAGCCGAGTCGTAATAGGTCTGGGTTGGCCATGGCGTTGGTGCCTACATACGAGGTTGGGGGCAGGAAGCGTTAGCCAGTGATGCTTGCATTTCGTTCCCCCCAAAAACGTTTGGGATGTTTTGTTGTCCTCTATATGTTATACTGTCTATTTAACTCTTGCTGTAGCAAGTCGAACGTGAGTGCTCATCCGCTTCGTAAACGGGCTTCTTTGGCTATCATTAAGGCTGGGCTCTGGATTCCTCATAACATCCATGTACAGGTTTCGGCCTCTGTAAGTACAAAGCCGGTTTGTACAACGTCATTCATTAATACCCGTCCTCGTCGGATGTAAGTGTTTATATCTTCACTAGGTTGCATGGTTATGTGAGTCAACTCGGCGAGTCTATGTAGTTGATTAAATTGGTCGACCCTTGCATAATCATTGCTTAGCCTCTCCCATATAGTTTTTGCTATACCTGTTAACTGGAACTGGATATAAAGTTCGGGTATCATGGTACGCATCAGCATCAAAACACACTCGTTATTTAAATCTGTCCATGCCTCAATTTCGTCTGGCGTCGCTACTAATGGGTCTGGTGGTGGTGGTTGTAACACGGCAGGGGACCATTTCTTTTGGACAGCTTGAACATGAAATTTAACTTTCCATAATTTACAGTTTTCCGGCCGAGTTACTAGAGTGGTGCCCTTATAAGTCAGCTTGTGTCTCGTCGTTGCATTACCGTCTTGCATCGTAGGCCATTGGTCTGCCATTTTTCGTATTTGGATTTCTTGACTGAATGTGATGACAACAGGATACAAATGGTCCAACAGCAAATAAGATGTAGGATATCGCTCCTTCTTTTGCCTGCTACCACGTAAGGAGGGATGGATGCCTGAGCGTGGAAAATCCGATCCACGAACCTCTAGTATTAGTGACGAACGGCTGGAGAGAATCTACACACTCAGACATCGGGCTAAATTGCTAATAGAGGCCGCTGGGGATGGACCGAAAAGGAGGATCCTACCCCCGTAACATGCAGACGTAAGAAATGTGGAAACGAACTCAAGTTGGTTTTCTTGACCCGAAAATAGTACATTGGTTTATTCACACTAGTTTTCGTGGAGGCACCACCTCATCACGCAAAGGCTTTTGTTCTTCTTCACTTCACCCCCTGAAGCTAGTAGAGTAGGACTTATAGGCCTGACCTATGCGGCTCCTCACCCGGAAGAAGCCCAACGTCGTCATTCACCATACGAGGGTGATGAATGATGGTTTTTTGGCAAAAACAGTCAATCGCATCTTCCGAGAGAAGTTATGTCACTTTACTTACAAGGAAGTTTGTACGGTAGAGCTGTAGCCAATCCCTGGATGTGCCAAAGTCACTTGAAGTTAGAACTTCTTAGGCCCTTTCATTCCTATTCAAGATGGCGAGCAACAACAAGGCCTCTCAAAACAGGCGAATTGAAAAAAAAAACCGGCGTAACAGGGGTGAAGAGGGAGAAAAAAAGTAAACCTGGACGTGAGGAAGTAGTACTACAATGGGGTGTGGTTGTAATACAGAGTGTTACAGAAGTGTAATCATTAATAAAGTACACCATTGTTGTCGTCACAAGCAGTCAAGCTTTCGGCAAGAGAGAAAATCTTAACAGTTGAAAGATGGGATCGCACAGCTGGCATTGTTAACAAGCCAGTTTAAAATACAACATTGTTTAAAAGTAGATAGTACAGTGCACTTGCAAATAAAACAATTCACAATGGATCTGTAAGTCCACTTAAGCTAGAAACGTCAAAAAGGCAATTAGCCAGGGAAGTTTAAGGCACTGTAAACCCCAGGGATAATATTGTGGGCAGGGAATAAAGTTCCCTGTCAGATTTCTTTATGTGGAATTGAACTGCACAGATGAGACAGTGAATTTAAACATAAAACAATCGAGAGTTTAAGGCTTTACTTGACAAGGTATGTACAAGGTAAAACTGGAAGGGAGTGAACGAACAACGCCACTTCTTCATAGTGGTATAGCATGCAACTACAGCATTGATTATATATATAGTATCTAAACGATACACATGGTGACTAAATTAAACATATTGGCAATAACTGAATCATGTAAAATTATTAAAATTATTTTCCAACAATTGAAGCAATTAATACTGGTTTGTTTTAGTGACAATATGGCAAACACTCATAAAAATCAGTGCTAATGCTACATCGTGGTTATGAATTAAAAGTGCAAAGTTTCAGATTAAAGGTTTCAAGACATGTATGCAAAAGGGGCTGGGCATTAGACAATAACCCCTTTCCTGAGACTAAGCTGTGCAGCTATACGCCTTAGCAATTCAGCTTAGTACATTTATAAATTAAACGAAAGTGGTCGAAGTTGTCTTCGGTAAAACGGAGAACTTCCGGTTGGACGGTTTGTGGTATAAAATATTGTAGAGTTCGAATTTTGCAATTCTGTTTGCGCAGAAAGTTTGGTCGTGACAACGGTTAAAATGTGGCCCAAACGAATTTGGATTTTGTGGAATAATAATGAAGTTATGGTGAAAGGTATCCAGTTTTGCAGGTAGGCCTATTTGGCCACAGGAAAAAAGTTTGAATTTTGGTCGATCCCCAGGTTTTTGATCGCCTCTCTAATCGGGTTTTGAAGCTAGGTCTTCTTTACACATTCGACAAAATATGTTAATCATACAAAGTCAATGGAGAGAGAATACAATCATAATGTTCAACTAAGGAGAAATATATATGAGACAAATCGCTGTAAATACGTTGACAGAAAGTAAAAACATTATAAGATCAATTTGACTAGTTCATTCAGCACTGATCACTAACGTTTTACACTTACTTGACCCATGGTGTCAGCCACAGAACCAGAAAGCGTGATGCGATAAGTGCATTGAGGATCAAGAAACAGGTGCACTTCAGGGAACCTTGACTGGTTAAGAGGATATGGTGTTTGCATTTTCGCAACAACATAAGTAGCATTTTTACTACTGCAATGAAAACAAATACAGGAATGATGTGAGCTGACCATATCACAAGCGGCACTCTTCAAGAGACTAAATGCTAACTACAATTTAAGAAATGGTTTAGTTCATTAACTTTTTCGCATCATCAGATGACTTTTTACTACTGTAAATTGCGTATTAAACACTCAAGGGCTTGTAAATTTAATTTGCCTAAAATTGGGGGGGGGGGGTGGATGTTAAAAACAAGTATTATGTGTTTTCTAAACTAAATTCTGTCCAGGTAGAGAGTCTATCATGGAAAAGTCGGCGATAATACAGTCAGTCCGTCACGTGCGTGATCTGTATTCAATCTAGCATTAAGACAATGTCTTTGATCTCATTTATTCACAAATTTAAGTTATTGTAAGGTCTCTTCTCCAAAATTCAACATAATTCGCAGCAAAAACTAATTTCTAACTATACAAATTTTCGGTAACATGAGTGGATCAAGATCGTAAACAAGATTAGGCCTATACCCGATCGATCATAGACATGCGTGATCAGTCTAGCGAAAATGCATGCAAAACATCATGTTCCTTCAATATCTAACATGATTCAAAATTATAATTAATTTATAACCATCACCAACCTTCAAAACAGACACGCGATTCATGACCAGTAAGCGCCAAGCAGAGTAACGGGACGATTTGGATGCTGCAGGAATGGCAAGGTGAGCGCGGTTACTGTGTCCACTACTCGAGACTCCACACGTCCAGACTTACACATCCGCTTCCTTACTCCCTCCAGGAAACGCAGACAAGGATGGGGAAAATGTGTCAACAAACGTGCTTCCAGTCGTGAATCACGTCTGTTTTGAAGGTTTGTGATGGTTAGAATTCCTTTTAACTTTGAATTAAGTTAGATATTGGAAGGTGGGTGATCTAATAAACTAAATATGTGAATAAATGAGAAGAAAAGCATTGTGTTTTCGCTAGACTAAATCCAGATCACGCATGTCAATGATCAATCGCTAGGCCTAATACTGCCAACCATTTCCGTGATTACAAACGCTCCCTGAATCGTGTTGGATTAAAAGTTGATTTTGTTAAATATATGAAGCTTTTAGTTAATTTTGCCACAGAAAAACTAAGATTTACGGGGATGAACGATGATTTTGTTACAATGTAAGAAGATTTTAGTTAATTTTGCCACAGAAAATCAATGATTTTTAAAGGGTGGGTGTCAACAAGAGTATATCACGATTTTTGACCTTCAAGCATTTTAGGGGGCTGGGCGTTACCATTAACTGGGCATTTAAAATGAATTTACGGTATGTTTCTTACTATCTGCAAAATACTAACCTTCAGTTTGTCCTAAAAAATTTTGTCCAAAATAAATTTAAAATCCTTACATTCTATTTAATTAAAAAACGTCTATTTAGGTCAGGCTTTATTAACATTTTTTGAGTTGGAAACAATACTTGTTGAAGTTGAAGCAACCTTAAATTCAAAACCCTTAACCTACCTTTATGCAGATCTAAAAGAAGGGGAATCTTTGACTCCAGCATACTTGTTGATAGGAGCCTGATTGACAAGCTTACCTTCCCGACTCACCCGTGCAGAAGAGATGGACTGTTTAGCTAAAGGATTAACTCGGAGGTGGAAATACCGACAGAAGCTTAGTAATCAGTTCTGGATTAGACGGAGGAAAGAGTATTTACTTGAACTGCGCACCACTCGTCAATTAAAAGATCCACCAACTGGACGAGATATACAGGTAGTTAACCTGGTGCTAATCAATAGCCTCGTTTTCCCCGACACATGTCGAGAACAAGGGAGAGTAACTTCAGTGATGACTGGACCTGATGGACTCATTAGATCTTGCTTACTCAGAACTAACTTGGGTAAAGATCAACGTCGCCCCATTCAACTTCTCTACCGGTTAGAGACTGTGTAGAACCGTAAACGGTTCTGGAGGGGAGTGTGAAGAAATAATCTTTAAGTTGGTACTATTGTTTAGTTGTGTTATGGTATGCTTGCAATGTAAGAGCGCGAGCTTGCTTGTTACAAAAAAGCTAAGGGTTGAAGTCAGCCGATCTTGCCGGGTTGGCAAACGGTATTCTGTGTATCGCTAATTAGTGTGACATTAAATGTCGTTGTTGTTATACGCTTGTGGAGAGACCAGCTTTCTTCATATTGTTGTTGTCCGTTTAATTCTAAAATTGATTAGTTTAGCTAATCACCCGCCAGGATCGCTGCGCTTCTACTTCATAAACAATACGAGCATATCCTCCATCTGGCTATCATCGCTTCGGGCACTGGTGTGCCAACACGCAGTGCACCCATTTGCTAAGTTCTACCATTTCAAGATGGAAAAAGATGCCCAACTATGGCAGATGTGGCAACATTCACCTTGGGTTTCTCTCACTCACACTGTTCAGGGCCAATTTACTCACTCAACTCAGTCTTTCTCACTTACACATTGGTTTATTGCTCACAAGACATCCTTCCCTTCCCGCCACCGTTGGGGGGGGGGGGGGGCCAGAAGAAGAAGGGGATTATTCAAGCTGCTCTTCATCGGCATGTATAAATCATGTTTACGAGCAGTGGAGAAACTACGACATGTAGCGCCCCACTGCAAAATTTCAATGGGTGCCCTCTCATCCAGAAACCCACAAACAAATTTATGACAAATTGAACATGTGTATTTGAATATTTAAATTTTCTAATCTTTACGATTTTTAGTTTCGACAACGATAATTCTGCCCAAGCAACAGTTACTGGAAACGCAAGGAACAATAATGTTCAGTATTAAAGTGGCACCATATTGCTCTAAGGTGGCACTATCACCGATTGAAAGTTTGCAGAATCTCGCAACATCTAGCTCTATCTAGTGTAAACGAGTGCCGCCGAAAAACGCTCGTTTTTCAAACTTACGAATTTTTTTTTCTTGAGCACCCAAATGCTTCGATGGTGACAATCTCGCCGTTTTTGCAATAATGGACCAAATCGGCCAAACTTTTCAACACTCAATAGCCTGTCCAAATACAAGCCTCTTGGGGAAGCCCAAATCCGGACTTTCCATCAAGAAGAACCTTTAAACTACGTTTGAAGATCACCTCAAATCCACCACAGCGCTCCTTCATCATGGCCGCCATTATTGAAACTTGTATTCACATATTTTTATTTTATCCTTTTCCTTTTAGGGCAAAAAGCCCGAACACACTAGTTAGTGCATTTTAGGAGGGGCTTCCTCTGCGAAAGTACTAAACCTCGACTTTATGTACAGACAACCATTTGAAGTGTGATATTTTTTATTGTATTTGTCGACCGCAATCCAAATGAAAAATGTCCACAACGATCAATTTTAACTTCCAAACTAAACGTTAAACGTTCCCAGTTAACTTAATGCGTTATAGCATCCAACTAAGCTAGTTGATTTTACCGCATTTATGCTTTCATTATATTCTTTTGCCCCCAGAAACGATACCATATGTCCAACGTAATTCGACCTGGCATTCTACCGGACACGAATTTTCAGTGTATATATGTTTGTTTTAGTTCTCCTCTGGACCCGACTGAGACCTACCGAATGCTACAGATAGCTTGATCTACTATTAAAAACCAAAAGATATTTATAAAAGATCTGTTCAAACCCAATCCAAAAGTCAAACTGTCCAAACTTCGAATTCCCCATTTTAACCACCCCCTCCCCCGCCAAAACTAGTTGTGGTGTATAACACTGCAGTTTTCAGTTAAAGCTTATAAAATTTAATAGTAATGCTTTCTGCATTACCCAAAGCCAAGTATTAAGCTTTAACAAGAGCCTATTCACGTTGCAAACATGTAAATATCTATTCCATAGCCAATATTTCAAAGTTAAGGCCTATTTCCCAAAGTTCAATTGAGTAAAACTCAAAACAGGCCCGTCTTTACATGTCTTTACTCCTTCAAACGGCTCTGCACCCAGTCCCTTTGTTCAACCGACTTCTCCTCCCACTTTCCATTGTTCTCAAGGCCCACAGCCAATCAGACCCTGTAGCTCTCCTGCCCGTCCGCGCAAACTTCAGGTAATGTGTATATAACCCCAACCCCAGAACGCAATCGTTAGCACAGCTCACAGATCTCTCAAGCTAGAAGGGTCACGCCAGACGGGAGTGGAGACGCCATGTCCGGAGAATGACATGTCGGGCACAATGGTAGTGGTACGTATGTTATAGTTTAGCTTTTGAAAGTTGAGTTTAGGACCCCCACATTCTAAATTTTAGTTTAAATGTAAACTTAAAACTCTCTAGCTTGCAGAAAATTATGGTGGTGCCTGTAGCGGCGTCTTAGGTTCTCTCCAGTGGCGTAACGTACAGGTAGGCTAGGTAAGCATTGCTTACGGGACCCTGCAACTCGGGGGTCCACCAGGCGCCGAAATATGGACATGGAAAACATCATTGAGATTTTTGCATTGAAAAAAACTTGCCGAAAGTATCGCCGTAAGAGCCTCAAGTAGTGAACTAACTACGGTATGCAAATTTCATGATCAAAGTACAATATGTTATAAGCAAGTCCAAGTTCCCATTTATCAAGTGCAATAATGTAGCTACTAAGCAAAGCTTACAATAATTCGACAGTTAGGTAGGCTAAGAAATGCCACACAGACATATTTTTTCATAAATTTTTTCAGACATTATTGTCTGTTTGCATTACGAAGTAATTTTTTTGGACTGAAAAGTTGTTGGTTGTTCAGGTAACGGAAACCAAACAATCTACAGTATGCGTATAATTTGGACCAAGACAGTCGGAAAAGTTAGGGATTTTTTTTTTGGGGGGGGGGGGTAATAAGTGGGGGAGGGCCCGGCCAAAAATTTTGCCTATGGGCCCCGAAACACTTTGTTATGCCACTGGTTCTCTCACCCCATAACGTCAGAGTGGTTCTCTTACTTAAAACCAACTTTTCCAGTTTATTTTAAATGGATTTTTAAACTTAAACTACTTGACGGTTTGATCTTTGTGGAAGTCAAATTGAAACACACTGATGCCTAAGTGTAAAATTGCCAGGCTTTTTATTACTTAGAACAGTTTCTGAGGGACTAAGGGAGGTTGATCTTTTTGTACTTGGAAAACTTAGAAACATAACTGTGGACGGTTGATCACGTAGAAACACACTGTCAGATAGTCTACTATCAGTTGCGGCTGTTTAGTCTTGCGGGTGCCTCCGGGAGCACTCAGTATTACTTTTTCTAATGTGAAAATTTAAACTTTTACTCAAACACAAGCGTTGTTTGTTTGAATTGTGAATTGCTACTTTGTAAATTCCAAACTTGTTGCCTTTTTAATTAATTGGTACTCAAAAGCTTTCAGAAGCAAACCATAATGTAAAGTGTCTTTTTCATTCTCTGTCGCAAAAATAAAACCAGGAGTTTTAAGCTTCAGTCGTTTGCTAGATTGATTAATTGTCTTTTAGTGTAAAATATAAATATGTAGCCCATCGTTTAATTTTAGCTAGTTAAACAGTTAAATCCACCGTTGGTGACAGCGATACAGACAGTTTAAGGTTAGGCCTCTTTAATTAGGACCGGCGCTCCATTCCCATGCTGGGACAGTTGCCCATGCTGTGTTAATGAACGTAAAAAGTCGTCGTAAACACCGTAAAACCTCAAGCTGATACTCCACGTACACCAGGGAAACCGGGGGCGTTACAAGCACCTAAGCCGTCGTAGCGTCCGCCGTTACAATTGGTGGAAGCGATGGGATGAACAGGTGCTGTTCCCGTCAAGCGTTTCCCCCCCTGTCATGCTACATGATTAGAAGGATGCAAACCACTTCCAACTAGAAGTCAGTGGTCCAGCCAAATATGGCCACGAAGCAGATGCCTGTGACAAGCTAAAAATTCACGAAGCAGAAGTCGTACTAACGCAAAAAACAGTACAACCCCCGCCGCAGCTCCAACCACTGCTGGCGCCAGGAAGCAACAGCTGCCGCTTCCAATAGACGTCCTCAAGCCGAGAGCCGTCTCAACCCCAACCGATGCTGTAGGAGAAGAGGCCCGAGAGGGAACCTGCGCTCCATGCAGCCAAGCCGTGGATTTTGAGTGAAACACCGAGGTCCCGTGGATTAAACCGCCAGTGACGATCGACTCCTGAAAATCAGTGTCGGACTTCCCGTACTACGGTGGAACGGAAGGACAGACTGACCGTACAGCGATTGTACAATTGGGTAAGTGTACATGATATATGCTTAAAGGCCGCCAAGCCGAGTGTTGTAGTTGAGGGTAGTAATACCATTTAGCTATTCATATACCAGAGTGCTAGGGGTCTTGGAAGTGTATTTTTTATGTGAAATCTTACTGGATTTGGGAGAGAAGTTTTTTAAATAATTCGCTCTGCTCAAAAGTAACGTTAAATTTTAAGCGGCTGCTTTTAATTTTTGTTTCATTTATAAAAGCTTTATTTTGAAACCACGTTAACCATTAAGACTCAAAAATGTCCAAAATGGAAGAATTAGACGAAATCATTCGTGATACCACAAACAAGGACTTAAAGAAGACCTGTTTAAACTTGGGCTTTACAGTCAGTGATTCTAGAGCCGAATCCCAACAAATCTTACGAGCAGCCCTCGAAGACGGTAAATTGGATTTAAGTGAACTTTCCGATGCACTAGCTAATGCTATTGAAAGGAGAGAAGCTGCCATTTTCGCTAAAAAGGAACTTGCAGCTAAAGAAAATAAACTGTCTTTAAACGCAGAAGAATTAAAGTTAAGAGCCCTTGAAATTGCGGACGCAGACAAGCGCCGTACCCATGAACTAGCTTTAAGGGACCAAGATGCCCAAATTAAAGACCGTGCCAGTGCTATGGAGTTAGCCAAACTGGACAAGCAGCTAGAACTAGCTAAGCTAAATACTGCTACGTTAAATCTTAACCCCGCTCCAGGCCTAGTGGAGCTAACGGCGCTCCCCCAGCTCCCCCAAATCTAGTTGCAAAACATGGTAAAGTTGCGGACGTAGTTCGTCTCGTCAACAAGTGGACGCCAAAGACTGAAATGAACAGTTTTCTTAAGATTTTTGAACGAACAATGACAAGTCAAAAGATTCCTAGACACCAATGGGTCACGGGACTTCAACCCCTCGTAGGGGAAGTTTTAATTAAAGTTTGCGATCAGCTTACAAACGCTGAAATGCAAGACTATGATTTAGTCAAAAATAAATTGCTTGCCCGTTTTGTCCAGACAAAAGAGTCAGTTAAAACTCATTTTCGCTCACTCGAGAAAGAAGTAGACCAGCAATTTTACGACTACGCGTTTGAATTAGAAACGTTATTCACTCGTTGGTTAGCTTTAGCTAAAGTTAACGGAGATTACAACAAACTTGTTAATCTAATGCTTTTAGAGCAATTTTATAAATCTTGCCCTACCCAACTCAGAAAGTGTATCCCTGATCAAATTAAGTTAGGGACGTTGGCTGAAGCAGCTCAACTTTATGACGAATTCGCAACCCGCAATAAACAAATTGCTACCGAAACTGCCACCCGTGTAGTTAAAAATCAGCCAAGTCAGGCCGTCAAAGTTTCTTCTAAACAGAATAAACCTAACCAAAATTTATCAGCTAACCTAGCTGGGACTGATAGTAACGAAGGCAGTCACACTAGCTCAAATGCTAATACTGCTAAAACTTCTAGTAACGAAAATGCAAAACCTAATGCTAGATCGTGCTTTGAATGCGGATCGTTTTCGCATCTACGTAATCGGTGCCCCAAACCTAATAAAACAGGCCCTGAGCAAGCAAACGCGTGTTTCCCAGTTGGGAAAAATGCTAGTGAAATTCTTAAAGCTAGCACACTGTCCGGTAGCATAGGGAAAATTAAAATTAATATTTTATGCGACTCCGGAAGCACAGTTTCGCTAGTTAGCGCCAAACTCGCAAGGACTTGGCCACGTTTAAAACGAAAAATTAAATGTCAAACTGCCATTGTAGACAAGTGTTTACATTAGATCAGGTAAATCTAAGCCTAAGGTTAGATGATGGCACGGTGTTAAAATTAGTAGCATGCATTACACCGGTCAACAATTCGGTCTACGATGTCGTTTTGGGCGTGCCAGGATTAGAATCGTTAAGCCTACTACGCAGACCAGTAACTGCCCCGCCCCGTGATTCCCTGCCAGCCAAGGTGGCTACGTCCCCCGTCAGAAACGGCCCACGTCAATCAAAGAAACGTAAGAGCTGCCGTAAACAAACCAGCTCCGCGGGATTGGTCAAGCCCCAAACCCCCACAGTGCTTCCGCCAATCGTCGTTAAGTCCTCAAGAGCAGACGAAAGGGGTCTGCTGAAAACTTCAGAAGTTAACTCATTGCGAGCGAATGAGACCCAAGGATGGACTGTCGCCATCTTTGTTGGAGTAAACAAGCAACGAAAAATGCGTTGAACCTGCCTCCTAAAGGCAAAATAAAGCGAAGTTTGTCAGTAAATGATATAAACAAAAGTTTAGTCATGTCAGATAAACCCGGAATTAGCGAGTTTAGCTTTGACAAATGGCTTAAATTACGTGAGTTAACTTCCCCCAATCTAAAGATGGATTTAAGTAAACCTGCCAATTTAAAGGTCGGCAGTGAAAGCGTTCCCCCTATATGCTTTGATTTTTTTCAGAGTTTTCTAAAGTTAAATTGCCAGATTTTAACCTAAATTAAAAGCCAGTGTGTTAAGCAATTAAAAAACTTAAACGTAGTTTTTTCCCAGTCCCTGTTTTTTTGTTAAAAGTAGGACCGATGTTTTAGTGCGAATTCTATATCAGTCTAGGGTGGAAATAAATGCATTTATTATGGCTCTAGCACTGAGTAGGTGTTTCCAGTAAAACAGAGGTTGTAAAACCTAACCTAATGTAAGTTTTCTCTAAAGCAGAGTTTTTTTTTTGTGTGCAAGTAAACCGGAAATCTAACCAAGTAAATTTCCCGTGCATGTTTTCTTTTAAACCATGTGTAGTTTGTCGCTACAACCGTGGCTCCATCTAGGAGCAACCAAACCTAAAAATAGTGTACTTGCAGGAATTTTAAGTCTTAAAACTTCAGAGACTACTGGACAAACCTGGAAAGCATTTAGTAAATGTTGCTGCATCAAGCCAGCATTTTCGTTAAACATTTAATTGTTAAACGTTTCGTTTCAGTACAAATTGACTGAAAATTGTTTTTACCTGCATTTTTAATTTTGTCATTTTGGTCTGTTGGGAGCTCATCCTGAAGAAACTCCCAGTTAATTCCCGTTTTGGCCTTCACACCTAAATTTTAAGTGCCTATGTTTTACTCTTTTTGTCACTATCAACGTCTCCCTTTGTGGGAGAATATTGACAAAGATTGTAACGACACTAATTAAATATTCATTAGGAATATTCTACGGGAGCTGCAATCTGTCCCCGGTTGGCTCTTTCTTCAAGTTTTCTACGAAATGGCTTTCTTCCAAAAACAGCCGTTTGTCTACCCCTCTGCGAAAAAGGTTAGCACTGTCGTTAAAAGGTTGTTAGTTTTTATCCACAAAACTTCCCAGCGTTGTATTTGTTATGTTTAAGTTATGGGTCATACCTTGAAACCCTTTAGTGTCACTTTCACCATCTAAACAAGTTGTTTGGTAACCTCAAACCATCCCAGTGGGAGTAGTTTAACAGTAAATAGAGCTGGTCATTTTATGCGTACCCATAGTATTCGATTATCCGATCCCTATCGCAGCGGCTAGGTTATGTAAAGAAGGCCTGAGTTCTTCACCCGATTTGAGAGGATACCTCAA